>KK351025.1:258140-275538 GCA_000671755.1 Glossina brevipalpis
AAAAAAAGAACAGAATAGTAAAATAATTATTTTAGATTTTGTAAAAAAAGAAAAATTTATTCAATTAATTTCATAATAATTAAGTATAAAAGCAGAATAGGATAATCGTAAATAAAAGTATAAAGTAATTAAAGTTGTTATTATTAAAATAAATAAAATTATTAATTGATTATTTAGAATTATTAATTGAATAACTAATCATTTAGGGAAAAATCCTAAAAATGGGGGTAATCCTCCTAAAGAAAGTAAATTTAAAAATAAAATAAATTTTATTTCTTTAGAATAAAAGAAAATTGAGAATAATTGATTTAGATGGGATAATTTAAAAGAATAAAATATATAAATTACTGCTAAAGAAATAAAAGTATATATTATAAAGTATAATATTCAAATTGTACTATTTATATATATAGAAGATAGTATTCATCCTAAATGATTAATAGAGGAATATGCTAATAACTTTCGTAATGAAGTTTGATTTAATCCTCCAAAAGCCCCGAATAAAGCAGATAAAATTATTCTAACAATTAAAATATTTGTTATTGAATAAGAAATTAATATTAAAGGAGCAATTTTTTGTCAAGTTATTAATAATAAAGAATTTATTCATGATAATCCTTCCATAACATTGGGGAATCAAAAATGGAAAGGGGCTGACCCACTTTTTAATAATAAAGATAAAGTAATTATTGAAGAAGTAAATATTAATAAATTATTATTATCAAAATTTATTATAATATAATATAATAATTACCGAGAATAAAAGAATGGAAGAAGCTAAAGCTTGAGTTAAAAAATACTTTAATGAAGCTTCAGTTGATATTAATTTATTATCTCTTATGAGAGGAATAAAAGATAATAAATTAATTTCTAACCCTATTCAAGCTCTTATTCAGGATCTAGAAGTAATAGTAATTATAGATCCTAAAATTAAAGTTATAAAAAACAAAAGTCTACCGACCACGCCATCGCAAAGATTACTACTAAATACATATTTTCATGCTTTCTAGTTCGTGTATACGAAATTTAACATATATTTCTATATCTAGAGAAGAAAGACAAAAAATATCGACTATAAATATACAAGTGTTGCTTATACGTCAGAGAGAGAGAGAGAGAGAGAGATGCATGTATTCAATGTTGAGCATTTATACACATTTACGCTGTCTTGTGAATGTTCTGCTTTCACTATTTACACAGAGAAGCATAAAAAATGTGTTTTGTTGGTTATTATCTATACTTCTTTTTTTGAAGTGTTCACACGTTTTGTTAAACTGTCCTGTTGTTGGAGTGTTTTATGGAACTAAAGAAAAAATTTGTATTTTCTTTTATATCGTATTTGATACTTAATTTTTCCCTTAAAATATGAGCGCGTGGCTAACAACCTTCACCAACTTCTTTCTTTGATGTTAGTATTTTAACTCTTTCATTTGGATCAAATCTTTTGTGCACAAGCAAAATTATCATATTTTGCTTGTTGCTTTCTCAAATCTTTCATGCGAGGAAGTTGTATTTTTATTAGCTGTATTAGAAAGTATTATAATAAGAGAAAATTCTTAAAAAACATTAAACACTCTTTTTTTTTACTATTTTTATATAATGTAATTTGTTTATAAAAAACAAACGAATGTCAATTTGCATCCTAATTCAGGGTTAACGCAAATAAAATGATAGCAATGAAAACTATGGCGATAGTCATACGTAATTCCAATAAACTTGGCTCTCAATAATCGCGCAGAAAAGTTTGTCAAACCGTAGGGAGTCACTACGCAATAATATTTTAAAAAACTTTAACAGCTCTGTTTTTAATATTGATAAAAAACAGAATTATCCTGCCTGTTTTTCTGATAAGATGATGAATAATAATGCAACTTCACTAAATATTGCGATATTTTTTAGCCGTCCGCCCGTTATTAACAATGGAAAAGAAAGCAATATGGTTGCATGAACACGTTGCATATGGAAATTATATATTTTTGAATGGATTTGTAATGGCAGGCAGACGTATCGTAAGTCGCTCGTTCCATTTGATCAATAAATCTTTTTCATGTTTTTTTCAATTTTCACATTTACACATTAAATGAGCAAAAAAAAAAATTTTTGAGTCAAAATTGAACGTTTAATGATTTGAACACATCAAAAACGTTTGTGATTTTGACTGAAATGATTTGATGAAAGTAATGGAAACACTCTCAGTTTAAATGCATTGTTGATTAACAAGCAGTTGAGCACTATTTCATTTCATTAGCCATTCAAATGAATAAAACCGCGAAGTTTTAAGGTTTTAGTGACATTTCTGCAATTCTGGAAATTTTAAAATGAAACAAGCAGACATATGTCATTAAATCGATTTCGAACTTCATGTCGAGTAAATATCCATATACTCTTAAAAGGATCGTTTATGTCTTCATAAGCAAAGAAACTTTCTAGACCTACACTTGCTGTAATCAACAGAATTAAGATATTTAGCATAAGTTGAAAAAAAGAAATAAAAAAAAAATAAGAATTTTAGGGTTACATCTTCTTCGCCCCCTTTTATTGATTTATTGCGAACATTTAATGATATTGATAATGATATTAAAACTAACTTGATGTCTTACACATTTAAACGCAGAGTATTAAACATGAATTCGACCGTATCGATGCAATCGATTTCAAATTCCTTGTACAATATATAAATTGTATTAAAAACACATCGTTATTGCTGTTAAAGTCAAGTATTAAGTTTTTTTTTTGATTTTGGCAAGAGGCCAAAAGAAACATTTATAATTTGAGTGTTTTTTCTCAATTTTATTAATGGTCTACGACCCAATTTTTTAAGTTTCTTATCCTTCTTATGTTACAACAAACGTCATTTTTTAAATTTGAAGATCTTATTAATAAACGTCTTTTGCAGATATATGATAGATAAGACATTGCGAAATATATATATAATAGATATATTATATACTTATGTCTGAAAGCAAATGTCAAAAAATGTAATCTATTCATATTGCTTCTTTATTTACATGGCAATTGGCATTAATGGCAATTAGTCCTAAATGAATTGTTAATTAAATAAAACAAATTCTTATAGTCCGAATTTATCCACTTTCCACTTTGAACACTTTGAGCACTTTCCACATGAAGTTAACTCCTTAAACATGCAAACTGAAGTGAAAAAGCTACCGTTGCGTTCTTCTACGTAAAAAATAGTGTTAAACGAGGATAATAGAGGATTAGAATGGATTGAATTTTATTTTTTTAAATTATAATTTTCCTTTTGAATCATACTATAAATAGGAATAGTTATGTGTGGAATAGCAAATCGCGGAAATGGCATCCACAGTTTGCTAACATGTACGCACACTTTTGTCGAAATTTTCCATTACTATTTTGCATAAATGTGGCTGAATTTTGCTGATGCAACATTGAATCTCCTCCTCCAATGCACGGGTGATTGTAAGCTTAGTTCGCATAGATGTTTGACTTTAAATAACACCATAATAAGAAATCTAGTGGTATTAAATCATGCGATCTAGTCAAACTAATATTCCGATCATATTATGTGCGCAATTTACACACTGTGTTCAATAATGAAAATGCAAAACTTGTGCTCCATTTTTAATAACTCTAATCTGTCAGGTGTCAAACTTTTTTTTTTATTCCATTTTTAAATGATAGATCTTACAAATCGTAAAGCACAGTAGACATTGAAACAAAGTTGCCAACATAAACATAAAAGAAGCAGAATAAAATGAAAGTTCATAATATGAAGATTATAAATATGATAATAGATGAAACTTTTTTTTTTTTACTTATGTTTAGGTAAGCAATGCTTTTATTAAAGCACAATAAGCACAATAAAAACAAATAAAAAAAATTTAAGCTGAACACATAATAGTTTTCTTGTATCATTTACGCTTTGTTAGCAAATTTCTAAAATAAATTTAATAATATTTTTATTGAAATAATCAAAAGAATATGTAAAACATTTAAAAATAACTACTAATAAAATTCTTATGTAACGATTTCCGTACTGTTTGGCTTACTTTTATATAATGAATAATGAATTTTTGTTTATTTATTTATTTTTTTTTTCAAAACTGAATATTTTTCAACCAATTTAATGGTAAAACTTATCCCTCTCTAATGTACATACAAACAATTAATAATGTGATCAGATGTAGAATATTTATTATAAATCAATTACGAATATATATACACACACACACACGCACACTATACATATATATATACATACATATATCACACATAAGCATGCACTTGTACAGTTTCTTATTATTACAACAAGCTTAGATTTTATAATCTTTGCTCGTGTGTAGTAGTGTAGTAAAACTTTTTAATAGATGTTTTCTTTTTTACATGTGCTCGTTTTAGATTCATATCTATGCAAATATTCTTTTAAACGGCATAAAGGAAAAGAATTACAATTATTTTTCATTTCACTATTTGTGTATTTATCGTTTGCTGTAAAAACGGTTTCTTAGAAATATCTAATGTTGAGAATGTTAAGAAATGTTATGCCAACTATTCTCAGGTTTGAATATAACAACAAATTCGTACGTGATTTACTGATTTTAGAAAACTTCGTATGCTGCTGAAAGACTTACTTACACTAAGGCAAATATTAAAAAAATGCCGAAAATTATTCTCGATCACCGAAGAATGAAGTTGTAAGAGATAACCGGCATATTTTATAAATATGAAAATGCAATGTGTCTTTCACAATTGTTCATGAAAATTTCGGCATGAGAAACTGTTTTCTAAGCGCGTGCTCATAACTGAGTAAATGCTACGAGTCAGACCATCGGTGATTACAATGCAATTATTATCATTTCGCAAATCTCAAAAAAATGCTCTAAGATCAGATCATTGCGGAAACTAAATGATAAGATGATTGGGGAAACTGAAGCTATATTTGGATGATTGTAACAAATGATTAAAAAAAAAAAAAAAAATTTAGGAATGCTTTGGATATATATATGACTGTGTATATAATTGCGTTTTTATAAATCAAAGACTACCAGGTATTAACTTAAGTGTCGAAATATTTGGGAAATATACATAATATATACATACACAAATAATTTATTTGCATAAATAAGACGTCTATCAATCACTACCGGCCAAGTTCATGAAGAACCAATGAATACGACTACGCAGAAAAACAAGTAAGAAAATTATATCCGACTAAGGCGAATTTTTTCTACCCAACCAAAAAGGACGAAAAAAGCCAAATTTCGATACTCAGTAAAACTGGATGGGCGGGGCAATTTTTTTCCATTTTTATGGAATACCGTGGAAATATTTATTTTAATTCTTTCAGCTGGGAAAATGGTTACCGTCATCATTATACACATAAGCAAATAGATAAATGGACTGTGGGGCGAACGAACGGAAGTGGATTTTGTATATTTTTGATACTGATCAAGAATATATATACTTTATGAGGTCTTTGAAGCTTCTTTCTTCTTGTAACAAACATATTCACAAAAAATTGAAATTTCAATACTTTGTTATAGCCTGGTGGGCCCTTTCGATTGCTTCCATTTTTCTATAAATACTACAGGATAGTTAGAGCTCTATACCTGGAAATTTTTGTACATCTATCTGCTATGATTTATGACTAATGAGCAGCAAAACTCAAATTTTTTTTAGTTTCGAAAGCAGAGATGTCTTCAGTTTACGTTGTACATTAGGCCTGTCCTTTTACTGATTTGGCCTATCTTCAATATTAAACTGCATATAAGGTCTTGCAGTGTTTCTGCCAAATCCATATTTTCAACCATAATGTTTACCATAGAAAGTACACAGGCAGACAGAAGAAGAGAGGAACATGTTCAAATCGATTCCAAATTTAATATTATTCAAAAATATAAATACTTTGTGGGACGAGATCGCTGAAGCTTCTTTCTGAGTGTTACAAATAAAATGACGCAATAAATACATCCACATCCATCGGTGATGGTGATGATTATAAAAAAACGCGCATTAGCTAGAGAAATATATTTTAAAGAAGAGAGAATGAAAGATTTTTATTGGTTTAGATCGAATATTTTTATGTATCCGTGATCTGTATTATTTTTTCTTTCTTCTCATACATGTCAACTGAATCTAATGCGTACCTCACCCGATTTGACAAGATGTGCCACAGTATTTAACAATTTGATGGGTAATATGTCATCTATCCCTTTGCCAAGGTCTATATCATTCTTTCTTTGAGATCGTTTTCTGTCCATTAAAGATCAATTATAAATCGGTGCGATCTATCCGTCATTTATTGTTTATATATCACTCTAATAAATACTCTAATAAAGCAATTGATTAGCTCTCTTTAAGAATTTAAGGGATGTTGTGCCATTTTGTGCAGTTTTTTTTACATTAATTTTTTTTTTCTTGTCTTTAATGATTAAACTCATATCGCAAAGAGTTTTATGACGAAATTGAATACATTATATAGCTAAAAAAGGCAACGTGTTTAGCGAATTCAATACTTAGAACTATTTAAAATCTCATCATTACTTCAAACTTTAATCTCATTTTTCTTAAAACAAAACTTTCCGAGCTGATCATAATTCTAAAGTAATTCAATTGTCAATCAATAGAAATCAAATTTCAGCGATAAGTTTTTACATTTTTTTATGAAGCCAATTATATAAAAGTTTTTGCAAATAAAGGATTTAAATACCATCAAATCAAGATTTTATTATGACTTGACGTATATTAGAAGTGATCAGTTTTCGTTGCGACTTGAAAACAAAATCCACAATTAATAATTTTGATTTGTTTTGAAACTCGTCTTTTCATTTTTCCTCCTATTAAAAATTGTTAATATTTTAAAATCATATCATTTTTTTAAAAAAAAGTTGCATAATTTGTTCTCTTTTTGTGAATTTTGATTTTGAAAATCATGTAAAAGCGAAAACATATGCAACGAGTAGTCTGTAAAACGGAAATAATTGTACACACACGGTGTCCTATTTTATAATAAGTCAAAAAGCTATATTTGGTTCGAAGTAATTCTTAGATACCCACGAATGAAGACTTAATGATGGCCGTACCAGCGTGATTAAGAAAAGATTTATGAAAGTTTCCTTTTCATTTCAATTCGATAACTATTATAGCGCTAATCAGTTCTGTTTCTTTTTTGTGATTTCTTCTGAAAATCATATTAGTCTTACGTAATCACAATTAATGTATAAAAATTCGAAAAGTTTTAGTTGGCTACTTTGAACTTTTTAATTTTAATAATTCTGTTAACGAAGAAACAGTAAAAGAGTTATTCACGGAAAGTTAGATGATCATATCCATTCAAAATCTTACAATGATCAAGAATAGAGATCGTATTAAAGTTTGTTCTAGAGGTTTAGGGCATATAAATAAAGGGGCTGGAGAATATATAAATGCATGTCAATTATGATCTTTTCAACTCAACATTCAAATATTACAATATGTATCTATTGTATTATAATATTATTAAGAAACATTAAAAAATTATTCATACAAATTTTTGGAATATGACAAAATGAATGATGAAATTAGTTCACCAGCATCCTTTTTAAAACGTTATTAATGACGCAGCTTTGCCCGCTATTGTTTTAGGGAAATTTTCATTGTATCTCGATCGTTTCGATCTCTCACTTATGGGAAAATTGTAAATTATTGTGCTCTTGTACATAAATTAAAAGCATTTTCCGCCATCGAACTTTCCTTTCAGTCTTTATTTAGTTACTAAAAAGAGAAGATCGTCTACGGGCAAATATAATTAATTAAAAAAAAAAAAAAAAAAAAAAACAAGAAAAAAAAAAAAAAAAAAAAGAAAAAAAAAAAAAAAAAAAAAAAAAAACGAAACAAAAAACAAAAAAAGAAAACAAAAACAAAAACACAAAAAAATACGATATATTCTGTGTATAGAAAAAAAATTTATTAAAAACACAAAATTGCTTAATTTAAAATAATTCAAAAATGTATTTAATGCTTAAACATGCATTTAAACAGGTTTAGCTGAATCGGATTCAAGTGTTAAATATTTTTTGTTCTTCTGTTCATTTTTGAAGATTATTTCTATTAAAAACCTTGACCATTGAAAGGTCAATTACTTGTGATATCTAATCGCACAATATAAAAAAAAAATATAAAAAATAATTCATTTTTTTAAAGGAAGACAGGAAAGAAGGAAATCAAAATCTATGAATTGCTTTCAAATATAAATTTTGAGAAATTAAAATTTATACAAAAATGAAAATATCTAAATATATTATTTTTTGTTTATAAAATTTGTATTTTATTTCATCAAAAGCAATCTAATATACAATAATATAGCCCCGTTGAATCTCTTAAATTTATGAAAAGTTCATTGCTCGCAGTTTCGAAACAACAAGAAGTCGTTTATCTATATATTATCTAAACTCTACTCTATGTAGATTCGATTTTTAAAGTATTTGAGAGTAGAATGTCTCCGCACTTGTATGTAAGTGAAAAAAATTAATTAATTTTATGTAATAATAACGCTTTAAGAATAAATTTTGAAATTAAATTTTATGTAATTAAACTTAATTTGTTTATTATTATTAAAAGGTAACTGAAATCATTTATATATGAATTCTTTCCATAAATATTTGCATTCGATTTAAGCGGAACATCTCTCTACACCGTTAGATCTTAATATCTAAAAGTGCTTCTTACCCTTGTCAATGCTATCACAACAATAATTAATTTGACAAAAAAAACTCATTTGATAAACTAATTTTATTAAATTGACTCAAGTCGATTTACGCGTTTGGGTACACATTCTTAGATAAATTCTACGTTTTATTTATATTTGGTTGGATATTTGGTAATTTAAGCGACGTAGCCTTGAATTTGAAACGGAGTATTTATTAAAGAAAATAATTAGGCTTATATAACTAACTCAGAAAGGTGTGCTTTGTGCCTTGATTTGAACGGACGAAACGACAAAAGGAAACGACAGTTAATTAGATGCACAGTTTTACCTGCCAATACACGATAATGAGAAATATGCGTGCACTTTATAAGTCTTCTCCGATAACGTTTAAGTTATATGGTAATGGGGTATTCACATTCACAATCAAAGGACAAAGCTCTAGTAGTTTAGTTGGCTACATTTGTTAGGTCCAAAAATATCCACTACGAAGACTATTATTAATGTGACAGTGCAGTTATGTGTATCCAAGTTCGGCTATTTGTCCATCTGTCTGTCTGTTATCGTCATACGTAAAGATTAAAAAAAAAATTAAACCAGAAACTTGAAACTTGCCGCACATGTTTTTTTTTTTTTTTTTGTTAAAACTGTAAATAAAAAAAAAAAAGAAACAAAACAATCATAACCACTAGAACAGATGAATGTCTTAAAAAAGAGAATAAAGAAGTTTCAAAATATTTTTTGTAATAAATTTCGACTTGGAATTTAGGAGAAATATTTATTAAAATCAAGTAAAAAGATTCAATGAGATTATAAGGCCGTAGTGTTGTGATTGCTTGTTTTTATAATAAAAGTTTTTTTCAACATTAATTTAAAGTTGTTTGATATGCAAGATCGGTTTCGAGGAAAAGAACATTTTCGTACATATAATTTATTAATGAAATTCAATTTAAAAGAACTATACATATTTTCTTTTGTTTTATTTAATATTTCTAATAATGATTATTAAATAGTCAAAATTCAATTAACAGAATTAAAAAAATTGTTTCATTTGCTTTTCTTTTTTTATTTTGATTTATCATTTATAATAAAAAAATTATGAAATATTTTTAATATTTATTTGAGACTTGAAACATAAACGCAAATGATATTATAGCTTTAGCTTTAGTCTTTGTAATAGAAATTTGAATTTGATTCATGCCTGCACCACATTTGTTACAAATGTCACGTCAAACATTCAAATAGCAAGTATATTACCTGCTAAGAGCCGATTATACAGTTCAAATGCATTATTTTAATTTGTTTTTCTTTTTCTTTTTTTTCCATTGAAATATCGTTTAATTACACCTCCTATCTTAGAATGTAAATTATAACTCATTTTATGTTTTTTACTTTGACATTCCATAAAGGTTACTTATATACTGCTTCATTCATTCATTCATTTCTTTTACAAAAACCATTTTCAAAAACCGAAATAATGGAATGTTTATGAAATTTCTTTTCACTAATACAAGTATGATGTCTTCTGATTTCATGATGAGATTATACGTTATAAAGTTGGATTTGTTTCAATTTTGTCAATTACCCAAATATCATAGCAAGACATAGCCAGATTATTTTTTTTTTTGCTGTCAAGATCCGGCCATGTACTTTAAAGAGAGCATTTTTCAATTAAAATGTTCAATAGTAATTTCTCTTGGTTTTCAGGACTTGGACATTTAAGCGTAAAGTCCGTTTAGTTTCAGATAATGCCGATGCAAATTTTTGCGCCAAAAACTGGTCGAAGATACTCGTTTTCGAAAAGCGATTTTTAATGTGAGCATAGTTGAGTTTTCAACAAACACTTTCATACACAAGCCGCTTTTTTTGTGTTATTTCGATGTCCGAAGTATTTTATCGTGTGATGATGAAAATAGAACGCCTCTCTATGAAGTTGTTAGTGTACTTTTAAGAGTTTTGGAATTTCTTTTCAAAAAGCAACAATTCTACTTACTGTCATAATAAACAAGGGCTGTATTTAAATTAGAAGATCATCTGTTGCTTCTTTTGTTTTATTTATTTATTTGTTTTGTTTATTTATATATATCCCACACGATTTATGTTTCAGGGCATATTAACTTTACGCGAACGTATATAATAAACCAGAAAGACTTAAGACAAAGCCACTTTTTATTATAACGTTTTGATTCTGAATCATTTTCTGATTTGATTTAACTTTGTCTGTCTGTCTGTCTGTCTATCTGAAGTCTGCTTAGGTTCGTTTAATCAACAAATTGAAATTTTTAAAAAATTTTGACAAAATTTAATACAGCAATGTATTTTAGCCCAATGACGACTCCTATGGAAAATGAATTTTATCCGATCACTTTTGCTATCACTCTTCATATAAAGGTTTATTTTTTGAAGAAGTCATTATATGAAAAAAAATTGCAATTTTCTGAGGCATGTTAAATTGAAATATTCAGAGTGGATGGGAAAATTTGTGGAACCCGTTGAATTACGTAAGCCTATTATTTGGACCTCTCCGCATATAAGGGATCTCATGAAAAATATCGACTTTTAATACTTTATAGTGAAATTTAGTCCTTAATAGGAAATTTGTTATAAAATTTAACTGTACTGAGTTTGGATCAATTAGATCAATTTCTTTTGGACTCAATCTCTTATATAAAATGTGATCGTTTTTATGTGAAGAAGGATTAAGTTTTCACATTTTATAATTAGAATTGATCCATAATGACAATTTGACATAAATTTCAATTGGGGTAAGTTTAGATCATAGAGTGCTATCGTCGGGTCTTAACCGTATATAAGATTTCTCCTAAAAAACGTTTATATGCCAACAAAGTTTAATTTGTAGTTTTTTACGATATATACGACGAAAATAAATAAGTAAAGAATAATAAAATATTTAAGAAGAAAATTAAATTCTATAAGTTAATTAATTAGTTTAGACCACATCACTTCAGATCAACACTTTTCGATTTTGGATTTTAATTCAGCAAAATATCTCCTTCAAGTCTTTTAATATTTTGATGCCATTTTTATAGAACGACTTCTCAAGACACTTAAAATAGATTTCAGTTTTTCCAATTATCACTTAATCGAAATCTTTTCACTGCAGCCTCCGTTCAACATTTGCAAATGGATAATAGCCGCTAGGGTTCAGACATAGGGATTATGGCGGGTAAGGCAGCGATGCGAAATTAAATTTATGAAGTCTTATCATTCGCTATGTTGTCGTTCCAAGGTAAGTAAACGCGGTACCGATTTAAAGAGCAACTTTTTTACGACCAATTTTTTTTTTTTTTTTTTTCAAAATAATAAATACACTGCCTTCATGATATTGCTTCTAAATTATCGAGAATAACCTTTGGTGTCCCCCTTTTCTATGTCTTTACGGTCTCCTTTAAAATTAGCAAACCATGTATATATTTCTTGTTGTTTTCGGCCAGGAGGAGGGTTGCCACAACACTGAGTTTGAATGGTATTCTTTTGCCATCAAAGAGCAATGTTTAATCACCTCACTAAATTCGGATTTTTCCATTGTTTCGACATGAAATGAAATTTAGCCACATGTCAGAGAAATTTTCTAAAGATAATATGTACTTAATATGGATATGAAAAAGTGTTAGTCAATAGTCAAGAAATTCAAAGGGCTTTTGCTTTTTTCCCGCATTTTGATAGCAGGGTGTGCGATATGATATTTAAAAAAATTTCAAAATGTTAGACGATTTTTATATGTCGTATGAAGTAAATATGGTGGATGATACCTACTACAGTCACTCATAAGAAATATAGTCCCTTTTAAACGCTTATGTTTTTTGACATATGTTGTATGTAAAAATAAAATTAAAGATTCGATGAAAATGAGACCTCTAATGCCTAAAGCAGCGATAAGTTATCGTCCGCAAAGCTTCAATATAACTTTATTCTTTTATTTAGTTTTCACCGTTATTTGTTGCATGCTTCCATAGCTAAAGGATATCAAAGAGCGGAGATGTATTAACTATATTTTTTTGATTGTTTGATTGCGTGAAATTTGCAGTTGTTTTGGTATATCCCTTTGTTCACTCATCAATCTTTCGTTCTTACTTCGAATATTTATTGCAATCGCCTAAAAGTCCCACTATCGGATACAATTAATAGAAAAAATCTAAGATATATTAAGAATTACAGACTTAGTTCAATCAAAGACATCTCTTTCGATATATATGTTATTATTTTTCGATTTATTCGCACAAAATGCTTTTAATATTTGCATTATTTCCCATTACTTGTAAAAGGCTAACTATTGGTTAAGGTAATATAACATTTGTTTTTTTTTTTGTAGTTGTTGGTATAACGAAATTTTCGCTTTCTTTCAATTGTTCATAAATGTTGATTTCGATATTTCATTGTCAAGTGTGAGTGTAATGGATTTTTTGAAGTAAAGAGTAAAAAAATTCAGATCACTTTTATTAACAAATGATGCAATTGATCGAACACACCTCCTTTATTGTAGAGGGTGTTATATTTATATTAATTCGATTCACAATTACCGTTTCGATACCATTTGAAGTGCTACTTAACCACATTATCTACATGATATGCAAAATAAATGACAGTTACTATGCATTTTTATGCACATACACACAAATTTATTTGTGAGAGTGACACTTCGCTGTTTTAATTATAAATAAAAGAATAAAAAACATAAGGATCAAATTTTATTCGTTATGGTGACCGTGCATTCCATCTAGTAAGCTGGACGATTTCAAGTTGTCTATAGACACATATTGTACAATAAAATATTTAAGTTTAACAGATCGTTTGTCAAACTTATCCGATTATCAGATTTTCTTAAAAAGATGTTGCACTAATACAATATGATAAAGTGCATTTTTAAGCCTTTCTTTCACAGTGAATACGTAGCTTAAATATTCTCTTTTTTAACTGAAATTATATCATAGGAACAGATCATGAATGATCTCAGTTATAGATCATAAGCGCTTGGCGCAAAAACATTTCGAATTTCGAAATGGACATATGATCTCCTGCTGACTAATAATATGCCCTTTTGTATGGTATTTAATAAATTTAACTCTCGATTATTGCGACCAATAGCTCAACGTTCTTGCCGTACACATGTAAAGACGGTGTTAGGAAAGATTATAGATAATGAAGGGAGGAAGTGGGAAATAATGTTTGCGTAGGTTTGACATGAACGTGAAAACGACCGGAACGGCGAGAAAGGGCATCGTTGCAGACCGTTATAGACCGTTGCAAAGGAGAGCAGCGCATTTAAAGAACGAGCAATCGCGGCAGTGGGCTGTGCTGTATATGGGCATCTTCGCAGCGATTGGATTAGAATGCTAATAAAGCCGAGTAGACCTCTTCAAGAACTTGTGTGATTAATGAACAATTCTCCATTATCTTTGCGTAACCCTTGCCCTGTATGTTAATATGGATAATTAAGGACTCACATTACGTCGATACCGAAGGTCTTCATTGTATACCGTCAGGTGCATTCAGACAAGACTTGATAACTCCTGTCGGTACATGCGAATTGTACTCTAATCTTGCCAGATATAGAAGATGTAAATTATGTGTTTATAGGCTACAATGAGATGTTTTTTTATAGCGTTTTAAAATGTATACGCCCTTGCCTAAAAACTTGTTCAAACTTGCAGTGCTTTTTCTAGGCAACGAACATTATTTTGTATGTTCAGGCGCAGAAAATCAAGAGCTGTTGGTTCTTCTGCATTGACACTACCACGGGAAAGGAGATGCTCATCATTTCTTCTGTGCGTGTTTCTTTAGCTTTAAGAGTTACCTTACTTTCCCGACCTTATTTTGATATTTTTTTTTCAAATTTGAATTAGGTCGGTCACTCACGATTAGCGTTTATTTTGAAACTCGGTGTCACAAAATTTTTTATTGAAAGACAATGCGTGTTACAATTTGCTGTTATTCACAAAATAATGAAAACAGTTTTTCGTTGCATCCAAGAGGCCATTAATAAATACTAATAAAAGATATGGAGAAGAGAACAGAGCCTTTTGCTACTCCTGTATCACGGATATCAAGGTTGCACACTTTTTTATTTCATTTTATTTGTTCTACATTTGTTTCAATTTTTTCTATTTTTAATTTTTCAAACATCAAATTTATTCAGAAGCTTAAGTGCATCGTCCGATGACAACATCGGGACTTTGCGTATGAGATGACAATAACATAATCCCACACTTTGATATTTAACGCAAACAGACTATAGGTAGGAGGGCATTCAGTAAATAGAATTTAACAGTAAGAGACATCATATTCGCTACTTATACTATTCAAGAATATGTACTTTACGCGTCCGCATATCCATGTGTCACAAGCATTCGACAAGCGTATATGCTCTCTCTAATGGGTATAATACATACATAGTAGAAGTTCAAGGTTGTTTGAAATCGTCGAGATTTTCCGAGTATTTTTTTTAATGTTGCATAGATACAAATTAAAAAGAAAAAAAAAATGAAACTGGTTCACCTTCAATGCAATACTTTTGCTTATACGATCAATCAGCTGTTTTCAGCACTTACATAAAATAAGTTTACATGCATGCATGTATAGAAACTTACGGAAATTTCTTGAGAGACCAAATAAAAACAAATTTTTTTTTACTCAATGTTAAGCATACAAAGCATTTAAAAAAACTCTCTTGAGCAAATTAGGAAAAAGAAATATATGATCCTACAGGGGAAGGATGGGAAGCGGATGAGTTATCTCTCAACAAATTTATTAATATATTATGTTTTTATTGTTGCTTCTGTTATTATGTCTGTGTGTTGTTGTTGCTTAACAAGAGTTTTGTAGTGCTTCGTACTCACAGAGTTTGATAAATATTTTTTGTCTAGAAATTTATAGTAAATTCCCGTAGACGCGATTAGTTTAGTTCAGTACGTGCTCTCTTAGCGTTAAAACGTGAACGAATATATATATATATATATATATAAAGATCTATTTTATATTCGTTAAAAAGGTAAAAAACTTATAAATAATTTATAAAAAAAGAAGAAAAGAAAATTGTAAACTTTTTCCAAAAATATATTTTCTGTTTATTTTTCGCAACAAGAAATGTTCGAGAATTTATGTTAATTTAAGTACAAAACAAATGCAATCAACTGTGAATTTCGAACTTCTACGAAATGTTCTTTTCTTTTCCTTTTTTTTACGCATATTCGTATCTGCTTGGTTAACACGTGTAATGTATTTCCGCATTTTTTTTCTCATTCCTTACTTTGCGCTCGTTACTTAACGTTTTTTATATGCATTTTTTTTTCTTTTACTTAGTATAAAGTTTTGTGTCATATCTTTAGACCTCCGAGATATATATATATATATATATATATATATATATAAATACATGTTCAAGTTTCTATGTACTTTTCTGTGAGTGCATTATAATATAGTTTTTTAATTAAAAACATTTTTTTTTGCTTGTAGCTTGCGCACGATAAATTTCATAGCTTTATGATATGCAAGAGATATGGCGTTGAGGTAAAGAAATCAAAAAATGGCGGGTGGAATTACTTTCTTAGCTCATTTCATCTGAACTTTTTTAACAAATTATAGCTCATATGAAATATGAAGCCAGAATATATATGTATATACATTAGGTGTGATTATAAAAGTATATTATATATTTGACAACAACATATAAGAGGATGGACTAGTCGGTATCCCAAAATGTTTTCAAAAGATCTTTTCCGCTTTGACACATGAAAAGATTAAATTGTTCTTTTCAACGATAGATTTGCCTTTATTTTGAAACCGTATTAACGCACTTCTGTTAGAAATGACGAAATGTAAGATTCCGTCATCGTTATAACTTTTTTTTGGTGTAATTAATGCATTTTTTGCGCAAATGTGTACTTGAAGGCTTTAAATTAATTTCGGCGACTTCATACTCTTTTAGTGAGGTTAGATCGAAGAATAGATTCCGAATATAATTTCGATTCGTATTTTATCATAACACGTTCAATTATTCACCTAGCATTTCAGCGAGAATTACATACCTAAGTATATGATTATAGGATATTTACACACATCCACCATCAAACGACAAAACTCTAGTAGTTTAGATAACTACGTTTGTTACGTCGAAAAATATCCATATCCATCCAGACTACTATTAATGTGACAGTGTAGTTATATAGCCAAGTTCGGCTTATTCGTTCATCCGTAAAAGCGTCCGAATGGTATTTACAGCAATATTTTAATATATCTATATATATATAGACAAAGCCCTTATCGCTAGATCGAAAAGCATAGATTTTGTATTTAAAATTTCTTTATTTATAAAATAATAATATTTACAATCTCAATGATTTTTCCAATTTATTAAAACGAGCTATTACGTTAACGCTTAAATGCTTCTCAAATATTTTTATTCAACTGACTTTTGTTTTAAGCAAAATTCTCTGCTTATAAACCGTCCGTATCACTAGATCGCGAAGTTAATCTTTGCTTTGAATGACGCTGCAAATGAGCCTTTTTATGACCACGGCAGCTGACGCATTAGAAGAAATTTCCTGGCATAGATTTTGCCTAAATTATTGTAGTTGTATTTTACCAGTTTGTGATTTTCGTAACAATATATAAACATATATTAGTTTGGGGAAAAAGAAATCCATTATTTTTATCTGAACTTCAGGACTTTATTTAACATGCTTCGGATTGTCCGATATTTCAAATATGCACCGT
>KK351025.1:276722-343166 GCA_000671755.1 Glossina brevipalpis
GAGAAATCTACCAGTGTAGCCATCTACCGAAAAAATAATGGATTTCTTTTTCCCCAAACTAATATATTCTTGATCAGCAATAAATTTAGATTCGATTTAAATACGTCCGTCTGTCGGTATCTCTCCCTGTCCGTTTGCGTATTCGTCTGTCTGTCTGTCTATCCGCCTGCCTCTCCGTCTGTGTATCTGTCCTTCTATCTGCCTGTATGTCTGTCTACATGTCTGTCTCTCTAAGTAATGTCTGTGGTAAAAATTCTTCTGAACGTAAAAATGCAGATATCGTTTTCAAATTTGGCAGAAACATTGAAAGGATGCAAGAAGTGTACCAAGATGATGACTTTGCTTCTGTTAACCGATATTTCTGGCCTTTTTTGCAACAATACGGCGTTTGATTTATTCATTTGATGTCGGTAGACATCTGCAGTAACAGTTTCATTCGTTTTTAGTAGGTCGTAAGACACTATATCTTGTTGATCCCAATATATGCATAGCAAAACCTTACGGTCATGAATACTCCGCTTCTGTATAGATATGGCTGACGCTTAGACTAATCCACGACTTTTTGCGTTTGGGATTGTTATAGTAGATACAATTTTCATCGTCAGTCACAATAAGCCGAAGAAAACTTTTCTTTTTTGCCTGGCTTGCAATGAAATCGCGATGATGAAACGGTTCGGAAAGGCATTTTCAGTCAATACATGTGGTAGCCATTTTTCCTCCTTTTGGATCTTTCCCATCGCTTGTAAACGTCTAAAAATAATTGTTTCATTTAAGAGGTTGAGCTGGGTTTTTATCCAATAAATCTTGCAACTCACTGTTTTGAAATTTTTGTGGTTCTCAAGGGTGTTCTTTGCTTTAAACCGTTAAAAGCAAAACCGCCAATTGAGACATGATGGAGCATCGCCACCATAACCTTCTAGAAGCATTTAATGGGCTTCGGCAACAGATTTCTTCAAATCAAACAACAAAAGCAATGAATATTCAAAATGCAATTTTGATGGTTCTAGGATTAATGGAATATCGAAATCATTGAATTTAACCCTTATGTACTCTGCTATTTCCCATTATTTTGTCGCTTTTACCTGTAGAAGTTACTGGCCAAAATTAACGCATGTACCTAATAATATTATAATATCTAGGGTCTTCAAAATTAATTGGAGTGGATATAAAACTAGCTTGATGTATGTATTAAATATGTAAAATCTTCTATCGCCTCATTAATTTCGGAAGAGCTTTCTAAGCTTATATTAAGGTATAAATTTTTATCGAACAAGTTTCCAAAAGAATTAATATCAGTTTTACGATTAATGACATCATAACTCCATGAGAAGTTTGTGAAGTATCGTGTTAATAGGATAGGATAATGTGTGATAAAAATAATATAAATATGAAGTTAATCATTAAAATCAAATTTATGAAATTATTATGAAAGAAATGGTTTTAATTTACAGGTAATTTTTGTTTCCACTATGTTGGGTTTATATACATTTTGTTATACTTCTGCCAATACCAAGAAGGAAGTTTCAGGGATCTTCTAAATTATATATATTCTTGATCGATATGAAATTTTGAAACCATTTAAGCAAATCCATATGTCCGTCTGTAATATCTATGGTAAGAATTAATTGTGGTCGCAAAAATTAAGATATCGGTTTGAAGTTAATGCAAAAGCATTGAAGGCTTTTGTACGCAGCTTTCTATTGAAAAGGGGCAAAATCGTCCAAAGGACACGCCTACATTGCAATATTAATAACACCTTTTTTTTTGCGCGGGAGGGGGGGGGGGGGGGGGGGGGTTTAATTAATACTCATAAACAATAACAACAATAAACACAATAAAAATTTTCTCATGTATTCCATAAAAGTGGATAAAATCAACCACTCCCGTTCAATATTGGAGAATATCAAAATTTAGTTTCTTCCGTAAATTCGGGCACAGCCCGTATATGTGTGTGTGTAATTTTCGAATCTCTTATCTAATACTTCCTTCCTTCTTCACATGAAGACTCAATGAAGAATCATTAAAAAAAGCACTTTAACCTTCTGGAGGAGAATAGTAATAAAAATTGTTTGGTTTTATTAATATAAACAAAAATAATTGTAATAAAAACTCGTTCCAGCAGAAAAATTCTTTTATATATCCATGATTGAAATAAATAAATATGTGCATATATTGTGTGTACATATATATGGATGGATATGTGTATTATAAGTATAAAGCTTAGTGATTTCTGTGCCACACATTTCAGATGCATATAAATATTGTTTTTGATTGCAATAAATCAGTCAAGTGCGTGTAACAGTTTTATACAATTTTCCCGTGTTTTCTTTGTTGTGTTGTCTTCTTCGTAATTCTTTTGTAAATTATTTTTTTTATTGAATTATTTGATTGTTTTTATAGATTTTATGTCTGTAGGTGTATGCATATTGGCAAATGTAAATTTTAAATTTATTAACTCACACATACACATAAATGTCAGTTTTAGTTTATTAATTTGTAGATCTATAGAAGGCGTATATATATTTTATTTGAAATATTTACATTTTCTATATGGAAAGGGTGGACAATTAAAAAGGATTTCAGCTTTGAAGAAAGATTTTTTTTTGAAAAATTATTTATAAAATTTGATTAAAAATTATGATTTAATTGTTGGTTGGTTGGTTGCATTCAAGAATTGATTTTCTTTTCCTCAGTGTTTTTGGATTATATTTTTCTGTTCTAGTTTTTTTTACGACCATCAGCTAATGGTTTAAATGGTTTTTAAGCGAAAAAAATGCTTCTTTTTGTAATAAAACTAAATTTATTATTACTTTTTAATACAAAGAGGTAAGGTTGGTTGCATTCAAGAATTGATTTTCATTTCCTAAGTGTTTTTGGATTACATTTTTCTGTTCTAGTTTTTTTTACGACCATCAGCTAATGGTTTGAATGGTTTTCAAGCGAAAAAAATGCTTTTTTTTTTTGTAATAAAACTAAATTTATTATTACTTTTTAATACAAAGAGTTAAGAACAAGATAGTTCCATGTTTTCCAAAATATAAAAACTGAAAAATGTAATCTCGAATCTCTTTCTTAAAATCACTATTTGTTTATTAAAGCATATTATAGGGAAGAAATCAAACCGCCTTCGTGGGTCCCATTAATTCGATGGCATCTTACGGCAATAATTTCTGGTTCTTATTGCCAGCATATGCAACAACCGTTCTCATCTAGTGGCAATTAATCTTAAGACACTAGTTTGTGGTCAAAACTTGATTGTAACCAAAAGTCGATTCATTTCATATATCGGGTGTACAATATATACATACACAGTTCATACAACATGCAGAAGTACATAGATTTTATGTAGTTTCTGATGCATCCATAACAAACATTTTTCAAAACAAATGTTCCAATTATAGTTATGTTTTAAAATATTTTGGTCCTTAAACATTATTGGTTTGGGTACCCTACCCTATTGGTGTGTAGTCGAAAGATTAGAAAACAAAAGTCTCATTAAGTAGAAGGCAAAAATTTACTACAAAAATGTTGATTCTGTAGTAAGTACGTTACGAGCAGATTATGGTCCACATAATCGTCTATCTGAGTGCACTATAGGCAAGAAATTGAATCTCTAACAGATTTGTTAAGGCCCTTACACCATCGAAACGCATGCTTGACCAAAAATATTGATACTGTTAAGGGAAGCGTTGAAGAAGATCCAAATTTATCCATTACGCAGCGCGCACAACATTTGAGTCTATCTTGCGGCATATTATGGTGTATTTCGCATTGGGATTTGTATTTCCATCCTTACAAAATTCACTTAACACTGAAATTGAAGCCGGCCGAGACTATGCAATGCGTAACATATAAACTGATTAGATTATCAACAAGCAAAATTGTCACATCTATGGTTACGACAAGTGACTGTCGAAAAATCGTTACATTCCTCAAATGCCACTGTCTAATGTGGCATTTAGTATGGACATGTGATCGACCCGTACTTTTTTGAAAGTGACGAGGTTATGAAACAATTCGTCAATTCTGATCGCAACGACCACACCTTTACAAATCTTTTTTTGGCATAAAACTGATGAGATATGGTTTCAACAGGACGCTAACACAAGTCACACTACGCGCTCCGTTTTGGCATTGAGAAAAGAAAATTCCGGGAGGTTTAATTTCACGTTTTGGTGATGATGATTTGGCCACCAAGATCGTACGATTTCTTACCGCTGAACTCTTTTTTATGGGATGACACAAAAGATCGAGTTTATACGAATAATCCTCAAACTCATGGCGCTTTGACATCGAACTGTCTCTGCTGAATTATGGCCAAGGTATTACCCACTATGTGCAGACAAATCATTGAAAATTACCTCGAAGAGTTCCAGTGGAAGACATGTGAATGATATCATATTTGAAAAATATTGGCATAATCCAAGCAATACAACGAGAAAAAATTGCTCCAAATCTTAATCAGAAGAGTGTTTTATTTAAGTTTACTTTTGGAAACATAAAGTAGAGAACCCTCGATATATAAATTCCTGATTATTTCGTGTCTTGATATATATCTGACGTTTCGGCTAACACATACGTTCATGCTTAGCAAAAACTTTTATTGATTTTGATTTTTTTTATCAAATTTTTAAGAAGCGAAAATTAAAATTGAAAACTGAAATGTGGAAAAACTGAAAAGAAATCAAAATAGGAAAAAATCAATGCATGAATATGTCGCTGCAAAAAATTTTCAATTTATAAATATTCTTCTAAAATTTGACACAAATAATTGTGAGGATTAACTAAATGGTCAACACCAGAAATGGTCAAATACAGAATTTCAATCATTGAATTGATACGTTTTCAATTGATAAAAAGTTAGGAGAATTTTATATTTTTGCTTACCAAGATGATAACGGTTGAAGGAAGGTACACCTCATCATTGCGGATACAACTGTTTCACTAATTTTATTAAAATTTTTTTACAAATTAAACTTAAAATCTGTGTAAAAATACTACCAAGATGTTATTTTCTTATTTTCATTTTCAATATAGTTTTCAGTCTCTTTATATCTATCCTTAAAATGAGTATATTTACGAAATCTATCATTCGGTTTGTAACTCTCGGAAATATCCATAAAAAACCTCATGAATCCTATATAATTATTGTTTTAATTAACGTAAAACAATTTAGTCGTGATTGCCTGACCATTTTTTTTCCTCCATTAATCAATTGGTTCGTCGTTTATTGGTAGACACTACATTGGTAAGAATATGAACTGAAACTTAGCACATCAATTTTCAGATATTAATAATGACACAACAGATAAGGCTGGAAAACCCTATCCACTATGCCATCTGCAAAAAAATTATAATCATAAACTCAAATGCCGCTTGATACGTTTGCAAATATGATCGGAATAAGGAAACAACTGCAATTTAGGGTCAAAAGCAAAAGTAGATGGAAAACATAATCAGGTCTTTCTTTAGAGCCATTTAAACTTGTAGTGAAAAAACGATTTTAAGACTAAAAAGGTCGAAAATTAATTGTGAATATTTTGCATTTTTTATATTAATTTAAAGTTGTGGGTATAAGAAAGTCTATTAGTTTTTTTTCTTCTTCTTCTTCTTCTTCTTCTTCAATAATACGAACAAAAAAACTATTAATTCTTAAGTCGAATCTGGTTAACCTATTACTTCCTTGAATGTAATAAGATGAGGAAATAACTAGTAAAACTCTCATATCTCTTAATTCTATTAATAAAAGAATGTCTTACATTCTTCTTACTGGCAAAAGTGTTCGCTTTCGAGAGACTGTAATGAGTGGTAATGAGTATATTAATCCAATTGATTTATTAATTATTAGATAGACTTAATTATTACTCGTCTTTACCATCTTCCGATAAGATATGTGGGAATCGGTACAAAAAAAAATATTTCTAAAATCAAAATAATTAAATAAATAAAAGTAATTTACAAATCGTTTTTTTTTTTTTTTAATATTTCTAAAGAGTTATTCGATAAACTTCATGTATTTGCTCTGGCAAAAAATTCTTTATAAATTTTTTAATGAATCTTATACTTATTTATAGTCTACTCGTTCTATTTATTCGTCAATTAAATGATAGACGTTAAGTTCATTTAAGTAACAAATCAACTGCGTACTGTTGTTTTTCAAATTTTTTTTTTTTTTTTAACAAAAGAATCTCGAATGAGTCTTGTTTTTACGATTCAATGATTGTAAAATTTTAATTGAAATTTTGTTTATTTACAATATGAATAAAACGACGTTTTACTATACGAAATAATTTATATGTTTTTTAATGAATAACAAAAACTTATTTAATTTAAATCCATTATAGCTTGAAAGCAATCGAAAGTTTCTCATACTTTTTCTCAATAATTTTCACCTTTATTTCTGTAGTTATTTATATTGAAAGAAATTTTTCATCTACTTCAAACATTATCGAAAAAGAATATTTGCGTACGGATCAAAGCAAGTCTTCCTAATTATAATAAATGCTATGCCAAGTGAACAGTCGCAGCTGTGGCGTGGCAGTGAAAAACCTACCAATGGACACGCTCACAGCATGACGTAGACTAAAAACATCCCTGCTTTTGGAAGCAAAAAAAAAATGGATTTTTCCTTATATTATTATAATAATTTCCAAAAATTTGCGCTAGTCTCTGTGCAGAAATGAAAAGGATCGATCACGACCACTCGATTTAATAGAATTTTGAATCTTAACTTTTTTTTATGAAAATATTTGTAACATTAAGAAAGATGCTTTTGGAAACCACGTAAAATGTACATATTCTTGATTAGTATGAAATTCAGAATTCACCTAGAGGTATCCGTCGGTACGTCTGGCTGCTTAACTATCTAATGTCTATGCTAAACATTCTCCTCTATGCTCCATTCTCCTAAATATTAGTTTGTCTTTCCGTGTAATGCCTGCCCATTTACCCTTGTATTCGAACCACATTTATCTCTATAGTCATGTGTTTTGGAATGGGGATGAAGTATTTTCACATGAAACTTTATTTTCAAAAAAACTTTTCAAAATTTCTCTATAAAAGATAATTTATGTCGGAGAAATCCATAAAATCATTTCCTCGAAACGTTGGTCTTTCTAATATTTTATGATGAATATCAGTTCAGCTGTAGAACACACGTAGATCTATTTTTCGACACAATCTCTTATAAGAGGTCTCAATCAAAATTATTGTTTTAGATGGAAAAACAAATAATTTTTGGTATTTTATCATGAAAATAAATGAAGAATTGTTTAAGACAAACAACAAAGTGGTTTAAGATATTTAACGATCGTCATTACCGGACTACAGTGCTTCCACTTGTTTTTATGTCAAGTTTTCTATTACGAACTAACTGCCATTAGAAAATAATTAAAAATAAACCTGTTTATATACCGTATACAAAAAACCTACTTTTCATAGAAACGGTTACAGGAAACGGGTTTAAAAAATCGTAAATTATTGTCATATGGGAACTTTTTCAATTCAGTTCATCAAAATATCTCAAAAATAGCGACCGTGGATTTAATATAATAAGCAAGAAAATTATTTTCATATTTATCTTAAAAAAAAGATTTAAAAAAAACTACATTTTAATAGATGAGGTTGACAGATTTTTTCTATTGTTATGAAATATGGTGGAAATTGTTTTTGTTTGGTCTATGAGTCGTGAGCAAAACAACCAGAAAACCGAGTTTTTTTCAGCTTACTTTATAATGGAGGCATAGCCTGTGATTAATTCGGCCCATTCTCAATACCAACGTATGTGAAAGAACTTTCAATGTTTTTACCACATTTGAAGCCGATATCTTCATTTTTGCCACCAAGAGAATGTTTACCAAAGGAATTACATACACAGATGGACAGACGGACATGCTGAAATCTATTCCAAATTTCATGTTGATCAAGAATATATATACTGTGTGGTGGTCTCCGAAGTTTCTTTCTGGTATTTATAAACCAAATGGCAAAATGAAATATACCCCTCACATTCGTTGGTGGGCATAAAAAAAAAACAAATTCAGAGAAATAAGAAGTGAATTAAAAGATTTCCTATAATAAATTTAAAAATTTTATTTTTCAAAATATTACCTTGAAATGCAACATATTTATAGAAAAGTTCTAGTAACAATTTTTGTATGATGAGTAACTTCGGCGAAAAAGACTAAGACCTTTTAATACGGTTAGCTGTTTTTTGATAGACATAAACTAATTCGGCATTCCATTTGTAACATTTAAAAATATTGTTCAAAAATATTTCATAGTGCGAACAGTCAGTTTCTGAACGTGAAATTTTAGATTAATTTAACCATATCGGAGTCTTTAGTTTTTATAAAGCTTTAAAAGTGTTTTGGATTAGAATGAACCACCATACGGCTAGATTGATTTTCTTTACCAATTCTCTACACATAATGTCGAAAGGTATCAATAGTGGACGATTCAATTTAAGAGAATCAAAAATTTAAAAATAAAAACGAAGGTTACAGTTATCCATAAATTTCTTTGAAGCGGATCGCTAGAAAAGCCCTGAGCATATACCGAATAAAAGGGCTTTTGAAAGTGTTAATTTTAAATTTCAATAATCCATCAGTCATCTCAGGATTTATTGCAAAACATGTGGTATTGGTTTAACATTTCCTTTTTAGTTCGTACACCTGAATAGTGAATAGATTGGCCACAATCGACTAATATTACCTATAGTTATAAGTGTTTAACGGATGGAAATGTGTAAAGTAAGAAAGTTCTATTCGGCTGTGCCGAATCTTTTATACTCGCCACTCTTATCTTAAAAAAGGGTGAAAAACTAAATTGTCATAGGTGGGCGTGCCGATAAAAGAACTTCCAATGTTTCTGCCAAATTTGAAGCCGATATCTCCGTTTTTGCGGTTAGGAGAATGTTTAACACAGATAGTTAAGCAGCCAGACAACTGGAAAGATATACCGACGGATACGTCTAGGTGGATTCCGAATTCCATATTAATCTTGAATATATATATTCTATGTGGTTTAAGAAGCATCTTTCTTAAGGTTATAAACATTTTCACAAAAAGAATTAAATTTCAATATTCTATTATATCGAGTGGGCGTGGTCGATCCTTTCCATTTTTGCACAGAGAACACGGGATAGCTAGCACAACATTTTTGGAAATTTTTCTAATTCTATATGCTATCGTTTAAAAATAATGAGCGAAAACCCAATATTTTTTCTGCTTCCAAAAACAGAGATGTTCTTAGTCTACGTCGTACTGTGGGTGCGTCCTTTGACCAATTTGGCCCATTTTCAATACCGACCTACGTGTAAGAATTTCCAATGTTCAAGACGATACCTTCACTTTTGCGACCAGGAGAATATTTACCACAGACAGACGGATAAATGAACAGACGGACATTTTTAAATCGGTTCTAAATTTCATGCCGATCAAGAATATATATACTCTTCGACGGGTTCTCCGAAGTTTCCTTTTGGTAGTTACAAACCATATGACAAAATGAAATATACCATTCACCTTCGGTGGTGGATATAATAAAAAATCGAAGAAATTCCCAAACAGAAGTTTTCTTAACTTTCTAAACGATTAAGATTAGAATATCTTCATTGTTTATACTCTACACCACTTGTTGTTGACTTAAGATAGACTATTGTTTTGTTGTACCAATTCAGAATCATTTTCTGAATCGATTTAAGCTTATCCGTCTGTCTGATGTCCTTCGATGAATTTTACTGCTCAACGTACAAGTTGACATTGAAAATCGATTTGATCAGATCATTTTAACGAATATGCCTCGTATAACGCCTCATTTGAAAAATTTACAATTTCCAACATTTTTCAACAAAAATCGGTAGGTAACTAATTGTTAGTTCGCAAACAAAGTAAGTATGAAACATTTGGATAGGATAGGACAATTTTTGAAACGATCTCTCATATAAACTTTTTTTATGAAAAGTAAAATTAAATGAGTGCCTCGTGCCAATTCGATATAAAAATTAACTATAACAGATTTGGACCACACAGGTCTCTTTTTTTTTAGCTGAAACATCTATCTACTCTTTAAATTACAGGTAATAGAAGATTTGATATACGCTTAAATCTCAACACTTTTGTTTCTTATTATTTCTTTATTATATGTTTTAAACAAAGTTTTTGTAAATTTTATTTTCAGTACTTCAATGGGTTGAGTTATAGTATTATATCTAACTCCTGAACCCGGGACTATAAAAGGTAACATGAATAAGTTTATTGACAATTTAATAATTTTTTTAATATAAATGTAAAAAACGCATACAATGTAAATGACGAACCTTAAAAATCGAACACTAAATACTAAGATTCAATCGAGGAAAGCATTATTTTGTAGCCTTAAGAAGTAACACTAAAACAAATTTAAACAAGTAACAAAATCATATTCGGATATGCCGAATGTTTTTATACGAACCACCGTTATCTTAAAAAAAAGGGGGAAACTAAATTTTATTAGGTGGGCGTGGTTGATTTTATGGAATATCGTGGAACACATCCAGCCATGAAATACCAGATAATAGACGTGCTTTCAGCTTATACTGTAGGCGTGGCCTGTGATCGATTTGGTCCATTTTCAATAGCAACGTATGTGAAAGAATTTCTAATGTTTTTACGAATTTTAAAACTGATATTTTTATTTGCGGCCAGAAAAATGTTTACAATAGACATTATGCAGACGGACAAACGGACGTGCTTAAATTTGATGCTTATCAAGTTTATATATACTTTATTGGGTCTCCGAAGATTCCTTCAGGGCGTTACAAACAAAATAAGAAAATGAATATTCCCCTCACCTAAGGTGGAGGGTACAAAAATAGACCGACAATAATTGGAAGACTTTAGAACCAGGGACTATTATAAAGCTTAGCATAAAAATAGTTTTTCTGATTTTTCTGCACTCATTTAAGGTAGTGGTAGTGAGTATTCAAGCCGAATATAATATTCTTCTTTACTTTTACTAAGTATATGCACTCATTCATTATGTCCATACTATAGGAGGGAATACATTAGATTCGATATACGTTTGCAAAACAGTAAATGCTCATGCGGACCATTATCAAGTATAAATATAATTGATTAGAATAGTTGCATCGTATCTGTCCATCTCATTCTTTCATTTGCTTGTCGATGCCTTAAATTCATGCTTACAGTTTCGAAATCTTTAATTTCGAAAACTAGGAAAATTTTCCGATAAGCTCTCTTATGCTTATTAAAAGTAAAATTAGTAGTTTTTTCACAAAGCAAACTGACTCCACTCACTTCAGATAAAATTCGCAAAGTTATAAAAATCTGTGCGTAACTCTTAAAAAGTTCATAGTTCTCCACATTTCCCTAGTTATGATTTTAAAACACAGAAGTATTCTTAGTCCAATGTTTTAATTTAAATATTCACATTTGTATTAATAAAATCTTTGGCTGAAATTGAAAAGTCAGTTAATTCGTATAAACCGTTTGCTTGCAATTATTAAAATAGCAAAGATTACGTAATTTTCAGTTTTCATTTTGTGCAATTACAAAATTTTATAAAATCACGCAACAGTATGATACTAAATATATGTATGTATATGACCTACGATATACGATATGCTCGATATTGTATACGATTGATATACGATGTAAGTAGCTTCTAATAAATGTTCGCTTTTACTTTGCAAATAAATATCGTATAATTATTGATATGAAAAGATTTGATAAAAATCGAAAATAACTTCTTGTTCATATTTTTTAATACGGCTTGATTTCACTTAAATAATAATTAATCCATTATTTATAATTAAAATAGAATCTAAAAAACTAAAATGAGTTTTCTTTTATTTTTTTTCTATAAGTTTTTAGTTTTCATATTGCAACTGATTAAAAAAAGTAATCAATACCCCTTGAGATGAGTTGTTCTTTTTCGCTTAAAGTATTGATAACGGCTAGATAGGCAGATAATGAAATTTTATTTGAATTTTACTTTAATCTATTTTCATCCAATCTAAACAGTTCAGTTCAACCTTGAATAAATTCAAAGTCATGCAGAGACTTGATAATAGAATGCAAAATATTTCCCTCTGCTGCATTTAGCAGTTGCTATTAAGTATTTATTAGGTTCTAGTTGCATATAATCTCTTACTCTCTTGCATTAATTTATAATCATTATACAAATTTAACGCATGTTTTTTTTTTTTTTTAATTTTGCAGGGAATTTTCTTAACAAATAATTCTTTCATTTAAAAAATTTACTTCTAAAACAAAAAGACAAACAATAATCTAACTCAAGAAAATTTAAATAAAGTTTGGCAAATTTCTTATCCTTAATTAAATTTACTATCTATTATGGTCTACTACTGTATCCCTCCAGCAATCAATTAAGTACTTAAAGTCGCTAAAAGAGAAAAGGAGCAACCCATATATAGACTCTCCAATGACCAAACAGGTCGTTCTCGCTGTCAATTGCTATTGCAAAAAATCCGTCTTCCCGAGTCATAATAATTCGAGAACAATCTGTGATCATTCGTATACTCAAAGAGCCGATTTAAATTATTACTTTATATAACATTTTCGATAAACAAGAAAACGAACTGATAAAACAAGGAAAAAGGTCAAGCGCTTAACTAGTGTTTGCTACGGACTTAATACATTAGAAAAAAAACATCAAAACGGCGGGCACAGTTTTAAAAGTTGTTGGTGCATCATGGCAGAAGACACGGATTGGAACGTATATACTAATTGGTGCTGGTTTACTGGTGATCGGTGCGTTCTTTATAAGCTATATAGAGCGTCCCGAATATGATGGCACTTACTGTGCTACAGCATTTTGGACTAAACAGTTTGGCTTTCAGATTGAGTATTGGAAACAACAAAATGATCTTTTAAACATTCCAAAGGGTGCTGCTAGGATATGTTACAAGGATTCTATCTATGAAAATGGGTTGGTTATTAAAAACGAAATATTCGACCCTTCCGACTACTAACTAATTTATATACATTTTGTAGTTGGGCCCAAATTGAAATTGAAACACAACGTACTTCTCCTGATTGGGTGCAAGCTTATGGTGCTGGTTTTATAGAAGGCTCACTCACCTGGAATCAAATCTACAATCAATGGTTAAAGTAAGTAATTAAGCAATTAATAATAAAAATTGTGAATATCTTTTTGATTATAATTATGAGTTTACTCTCCTTGTCTTTTTGAAATATTTAGTACCATCATGTCTTCTTGTGACAGAGATGAAAATTCACAAAAGTTCTGTACTTGGTTACGCGTTCTTTTAGAGGATAATTTTAATAAAATTAAAGAAACGGCTGCTTTGAATTCAGAACACGATCACTATTGGCATCAAATCAATTTGTATTTCATTCAACTGAAAGGTTTAGAGACTGGCTATCGTCAAGGAGCTAAGAGAGCACGTTCTGATCTGGAGGGGATTATACCATGGTCCGATTTTCTTCTTATGAATTCCGTTGCTGATGTGCACGATCTCAAAATATATTATGAAAATTTTGTACAAACTGGTGGCGTTAATCGTACCGCAGACGAAACGGAGCCAAAGAATTTCTTTTTACCTAGTGCCACAATGATTACAAAAATATACCCAACTGGAAATGGTTCTACTTGGCAATTGCTGTTCGGCCATAGTTCGGCCGGTAGCTATACTTCAATGTTACGCATACAGAAACGTTATAAATTTCATTATCATATTGCGTCCAATCCAAATTCAAATACGGTACCCGGTATGGACATAGCATTTACTGGTTATCCAGGTATTTTGGCTTCAACAGACGATTTCTATATAATTAAAGGTAGACAGGTGCACGCCATTGTGGCTGGTGTGGGTATCAAAAATGAAAACTTAAATTTATGGCGAACAGTAGATGTTCAGGAGGCAATGCCTTTAGCAGCGCGCGTTATGGCAGCTAACCGTTTTGCTCAGAGCCGCCGTTCGTGGACTAAGACTCTGTCTAGGCATCCTTTTACTGGTTCTAAGCAATGGATAACTATTGATCTCAATAAGCTAAGCCCTTTAGAAAGTTCATACCAAGTAGATGAAAACAATTTGGAGCTGGATGAAGAAGTCGTCAGTGCAGAGCGCCGAAATCACTTTAAAGGACTTGTTTGGATAGCTGAACAATTACCAGGTCGTATGCATATCAACGATGTTAGCGCATTCTTTTTAGAGTCTATCGATAATTCAACAACTTGGTTGGCATCTGGTATACCCTACTTTAAGGAAATCTTAGAGGCCAGTGGTGTAAATAATGAAGCTTACACCAATAGGCTGACAGCAGTAGAAAGCAGAGAACTCAACAACTTGGAAGCCATTGACAAATTTTTAAGAACTCGTGGCTTTCGTGGAGATTTGTTAGACGGTGATCAGTCGGTAGCCTACGGGAATATTGACATAAAATTGTTTGCTTACAATGCCCGTTTGGGTATGAGCGATTATCATGCATTTGCTGGCCCAGTGTTTATACGTCTTCAGCATGTACAAACTAGGTCCTTGCCGGAGGCCATGGGCTATCGAGGTGATTTGGCTCCAGCGTCTTTAATACGTGATGATCGCCTTAGTGTAGTCATTGATGATGCTGCTGATTTAGCTGAATTGCAAGTAATTACAGAACGACGCACTGTACGCGATGATATGCGTGCCATAGCAATGAGTCAAATGAGTTCCAGCCCATTTAAATGGTCTTCAGTGGCAGAGAAAATGGCAACCTTACAACATACCGGGCAACCGGATGAATGGAATTTTGGCAAAGTTTCACCAAAGTGGGCGTGGTAATTAGTGATCATAAAGGTGCAAAATTAAGTAAGAAAAGTCTATGGGGTTAAACTTAAATAGCTTTAAGACAAACTGAAGCTTTTACGCTTAAGTTGTTGACGAACTTTCAAGCATTTTTTTCAATTTTCTTTTTTTTTTTTAACTTTACCCCCAACTAACTTCACGTCTGACTGAAGAGGACAGCAATAGCTTAGAGAAATTTCTGAATACATTTCCAAAGGCAAGAAACAAATTTGAAAAAAATTTAAAAAAAACCAAAAAGAATCAGTTCAGTAAGAACAAATTAAAATATTTTTTAGCAAATTTTAGGTCAACTTTTAAAGTAACAAGAAAATCGAAAAATAACAACAACAAAAATGAACTTCAACGTAATCTAAAATAAATATTTTTCTAGAAAAATTATAGCACAATTTTTATACAACAAAAACATCATTTACGTGGACGAAATACTTTTAAATTGAAATCAAAACACTAAAATAAAGCAAAACGAGAAAAAAAATATAGTTTTTAACAGTTTACAAAAACAAAACATTTTTTATAGCAATTTTGAAATATTTGTGATAAACGAGAGTTACTTAAAATTTTATGTACGAAAACTAAATATAAAAAATAAAAAGAACGACAAATAAATTTTGAAAATTTCCATCATATTTGTAACAACGATTTTTGGAAGAAATTATAAAAATCCCGCTACTAATTTCTAGGAATCTGTAATGGACAATTAACGGAATTGGGGGGAGGTGAAATAACTGTAATCTATTTTACAAGAAGTGTAACACTTTATGATAGCTTCAAAAGCCTGAATTCGGAATCCCACTTTAACAAAAAATATATACATCACGACTGAAGTTTTTTTCGCTCTCCTCATACAAATTCCGTTTTTATAGCTAAAAGGCGACGTACCCTCTATCTGTAATACAAACATTGTTAATTCTAGTCCTTCTTTTGGCTGTAAAGATGAGGTAATTGGAAAGCTGAACCTCGGTATATGTGCCCTATAAAATTGATATGGTCCGTAACTACTCACTCAACTTGTTCAGAATTAATCTGAAGTCTCAGATTGTTTTCGAGATGAAATTGCTTCAATATGGTAGGGATTTTATGAGTTGAGTTTATGGTATACTTTCCGTTTCATTTTTTGACTAAACGCCATTGTATACACAAACTGATTCAAAGTTGACCAAAGTCGACACAAATTGATCATAGCGACGGTTTTATAAATTACTCTTACTAGATAAAGTCTATTTTCTTCGCTCCTTGCATTCATATTAGAATATTATGACACCTTCGTCCCTATGTACTTGATCTACTTACTGTCTTACCTACTATTAACGTATTAGAGAAACGACGGGACAAGATTGATAGGTTGCAAAAATTCGACATAAATAGTAAATAAATTTAATTTCATACGGGTTGCAGTTTGGAGTTTCTTAGATATAACAAAACTTGTTTCTCAATGTGAAATTTATGCATAAGCGTTCGTAAGGTATTGATCACTCGTCAATAGGTCTGTATAAGGGTTATTCATTTTTAACCACTCGCCACTGTATTCAATAGAAGCATAGGTTTGCATAAATATAGCAAATGAAAAGTCCTTTAGAGTTCAGAAGAAAATTCATAAATGGTGCACATTTCTTTCTCTGTCTAAGAAAAGTTTAAAGGTCAAAGCCAAGTGTAAATTTAAAGAAATAAATGTCATTTTTGATTGGCTTAATGTATGCTTTGAATCTTCTAGAATATATGGGAAAAATTCATTATTCAATTATTGATTTGTAACTTCACCAATGCGATAACAGATGTCTTTCGAGAGTGTTCACGATTATTTCAATGTATGTCCAAATAAAAATATGGTAATATAGCTTCCTCGAGACGATCGCTAAGTAGAAATGAGGCTAAGAACGATTTGAGCAACAATGAGTGCTTCTGTCAAAGTCTTTGGAATTGATTGCAGAATTATACTTTCTCTTGCTGGTTTCTTGGTTATTTCGAATCACTTAAATTGTAAAAGATGCGATTCCGTTTTTTGATAGCTACATCAGTTAGGATTGCGGACTATTAGAAGAAATTAATAATAAATTTATCATAATAAGAAAATATGTCTATGATACATAAGAATTTTCGAGAAAATTTCTTGAAATAATTTCAATTTCTTCTTTCGAATTTTTTACCGTTTCTTTAAAACTACATTCCCTAGAGGATGACGTACGGGATTTTCGACAAATTTGTTTAAACAGTTTTTAACGCAAAAAGAATGCTTTTTTTTGAGAGAAATTTGAAATTTTTCGTTCAAACACAAAACTCATTTTTTTTAAATCCCTTTCGTCACGAAGCATGAACATTAAATGATTTTTTTTTGAAATTCATATTTGGATAAGTTATCCTGCGTATTTATTTTAATAAATTTATACGAACCTTTTAAAACTATAATTTTGGATGTAAATAAAGAAGATAATATTCTCTAATGAGTCCTGGTATAAAATATGTACGTGTTTTAGATTTATTGATATTTTGTCCAAATATGAATGGGCTTTCCTCCACTGATTCACTTCATTGTTCATCGGTTATCTCAAAATGCAAAGGATTAGGATAGATGTTGTAAAACAGGCACTCTTGATTCTGACGAAGCGTTCAGAAAGAAGAATGCCCTGATTGAAAGAATTAAAAATAGGATGAAAAATTGATCAATTGAGTCGAATCAAAACAAAGGCAAGTCGCAGAAAAAAGTAACGAAAATGCATGTTCTATACGTATTCTCTAGTCACAAATGTATTCCTTCGTTAACTTCCGTCTGCATAATTAGCACATAACATAAAAACAAGATGAAGTATACCCAAACAAAATTATTTAAACAAAACAAGCTTTTGTGTGCATTGTACCTCGTTAGCCATCCCTGCCTTTATCTTTTAAACCTCCTTTGCTATCTCCGTCTTTAGGTTTTTTTATTCCGACTTAGCATCAATTAGAACAAGAAAAAGAATATGCAAACAAAACATTTAATTTAGCTTTGCCAGGCACTAACAGTTTAGCACCAGATCACCCAAAAGAGTTGACACTAACTTACAAATATTAAAAAGATTTTTGCCAGTTTAATGAAATCAAACCAAATTACGTCTCCAACAATTTCGTAATAATGAGAAGATTTCAATTATAAATCCTGTTTGTTGTATAAATATAACAGAATATTAAACAACTGTCTCGCCCTTTATGTTAATGATGACGACACCCAATAAGGCACAGAAAATTATATCACTGCCACAGAAACCATACTACTGGCAACGAGGACAGTCCAATCCTATAGCTGATCACTGCTTCGACTAGTGAGTAATAATCACATTTTTAACAAAATTCTATTTAAGTTCGTGTCTTCTTCCTGTAGCCCTGCCCATCTAAACGAAGTTAATAATTATGACGCTTATTTATCAGCAAAGAGGATAGAATTTGCAGGTTAAACAGTTTTTAGGTTACGTTTGGTGAAATGTCTCCCGATCGTTTAGCTATTGGATTGGAAATACGTTTGAAAATCTCAGAATATGTAATGGATCGCATTAAGGCGCTAAGATGAGAAAATATCGAATGCATCCGCACCAGCGCCATGAAATATTTAGCAAATTATTTCGTAAAACATCAATTAGGTAAAATGTTTTTCCTATACCTATATACTGGATCCTCATTTTAAAAAAGCTAAACACATATGGCGCATTATTAACCAGGCTTTCTTATCGGAATGTGCCTACGACTTAAAAAAAGTTGTAAGTATGCAAAAAGACCAACCTTAACAATCCAAAAGTATGTGTAATGTATGCATAAAGTAGCGTACATACAACATAAGATATACAAAGCGTAGTGTACAAATATAAAAAAAAAAACAAAACAAATGGCACAACACCGAATATGCTGCGTATGCGAATGAATGAATGAATTGCAATAACACCCAACAAAACTTTTAATTGTTTATGTTATGATTTTTTTTTAAATAAGCATTTTTATAAAATGTTTTGTATTGATTTAGCTTAAGAAATTTAGTATATAAATAGGACAATTTCTTCAATAAGTTCAATTGCTATACACAATTGTCGCTGAGTATATCTTGGCACCAAAATAATTTGTTAAGAATTCAAATATATAGAGGCACTCTTAGCTGAGTAAATCTTGGCATATTAAGAGTGTCAGTCTTGGCAGGAGCAGCCGAGCAGTATAGGTTGATTACACACTTTATTGAGACGAGGTGACTGTGCCCGTCTAGAACAAAAAAATAACACATTCTACTAGATGGAGTTATTCATTCCATACTCTGTTGAGCATCCATTGTTCGTTCGACTTACTCCTGAGGAACAGATAAAAACAAATATGAAATTACATTACAAAATTAATAATAATTGATTTTTAGGCTAGTGATCCTATTACGCCTAAATTGTATGAAATTATGAAATAAGCGCTCCCATTTTTAGCGATGTTTCGTAGAATTAATTTTAAGAAAATTTAAAAGATGGTACACACATATATAAATGTTATTAAAAAAGCCTTAAAAATGTTTCATTAGTTACCGTAAAAATAAATTTATTTAATTAGATTATTTTTTTATTATTTGTCACGTCTTTCATGGTATTATTCGATTTTACGTTCGCGAGATGGTTTGCTAAATTATACGAAAAAAATTTTAATGTCAATCAAGTATTACATCTTCAGTTCGGTAAACTGGACGGTGACCGCAAATAATGGCGCGACTTTTTTTTTGTTTCAGCGATTGATGTTAACGAGTTCTTGATCTTTCACGATCTTGATTAGGTTTTTGTAACACGTAGGTGAACCTAAACGAAATCTAGAAGGTGTATACGACCGAGAGCGGGTATGCGACCGCAAGTGTGGTGTTTTTCTTGAGTCGCGAGTATGTGATCTAGAATCTTTATCTGAAGATTTCTCGCGCAATGGCAATGGGATAGTGCGCTGAATGAACCCTCCCCATGCGTTATGAGAACCATTATTGCGATCTACTGTGGTAGGAAAGTTAGCTTGTGAGGGTGTACACAATGTGTACACAAAATGTCAATTCTTTTAAAACGCGCCGCTCGGCCTTGATGACTTAAATTTTTAAATTTGTCTAATATTAAATTTAAATTTCTCTAAAGATGTTCAATTATGTATTATTAAACATGGCGAGTATATCATAGACATGAGCAGGGTCTTTCTTGGCAATGAGAAGAAGAGCAGATTTGGTGTCCGAGAAAATCATAAATTTTCTGTCTCTATTAGCTGTTGCAAAGGAGACAGCATGTTTTATAGCAATAAGTTCAGTGAAGGATGAGGAAAGATCTTCTAAAATTTTGACCTGGCAGAGATCATCCTGATGGTATCTCGCCACGCAATAGCTAGATAATTTATTACCTACGGAATCATCAGTAGTATATATTGCGAAACAATTATTTTGATAGAATTTACACCTCTGATAGCAAAGAGTCTTTAAGGTTAAAGAAGGGCGATTACGTTTGGCTGTAGATAATGAGGATAATATGTTAAGATTAACAAGAAACTTGTTGGAATCAAAGTCCCAGACAGAAAATAGATTTATAGTCTTAAAAATATGACGAAATCTTCTATAACAGAAGGTGTAGCTGCACGTGATCACTCACTTAGAGCCACAACCTTCCTAAAAAGAGATGGTCTAATGGCCATCAGTTTCATCAACTCATTCGCAGTGAGCAGCACAGTTTTCTTAGCTACTGGCAGTTCGCCTGCAGTGACTTGCAGAATGTGAACCGCTGCCGATGGAATGAGACCAGTGCGTCTTCCAAGATGTTTATTTTCAAAGATATGCATTTACTTTATTGAGTATTCTGGCAGATTGCACGTAGTTGAGTGTGCAAATTCTATTTTAGATCCGATTAACGACTTGTGTACATTGAGTGCTTTATTAGGAGATAGACCTGCATGTTTGCTGGTTAGCAGATTGATAACATTTGAACCGGATTGACGCTGTTTGAATGCATTCTGATAATGAAAATGGAAGGAAAGACTTGAGTTTAGAATCGTGTCAAGAAATTCTACGGACGTTTTCTGATTTACTCTTGCACCATTGATTGCAAGATTGATGATTTTTTTGGAATCTTTGGCAAAGTAAATTGTATTGGTTTTGCTAGGATTGAAAGACAATTCCTATAAAACCACCACCATGAACCGCAGCAGGCCCAATAACGAGAAAATGCTTCTACAGGAAATTCAACATCCACAATATCAAGTGGATAGGGATGTTAAATCTCACTACGATAGTTGCTAATGTTTTAGATTTGATACAATCATATGCTTTGTTGATGTCAAGGGCCAGTAAGGTCACCTTTCTATCAGAACTTTTTTCACTTTTGATGAGAAGAATTAACTCATTGATGCAGATATTAGTAGAATTGAGCTTTTGATAAGCAAAGGAACGCAGGGAGGACATTGTTGGCATTAATCAATGCAACTAGTCTTTCTTTGACCATCAAGTTAGTGATTTTATAAAGCACCGAGATAAGAGAAATCGGTGTGAAGTTGGTAAGATCATTATAATCTTTACCAGGTTTGAGAATGGGAACAATTTTAATCTGCTTCCATTCTTGTGGTAACGAGATGGTAGATAGGCATGTGTTGATGGCTATTTGACGGAAGCGCAGAAATCATACCATACTTGATGCCATCATAGCCAACAGCACAATGCTTCTTTTTCAACTGAAGGACATAAGAAAAATTCTGAAAAGAGAAGGGATCGTATCCATCCAGATTTGTAAGCATGGATTGAAGAACTAACTGATTGTCAATAGCAATTTGACTTTGAAGCAGGTCAAGGTATTGTTTGTTGTCATTATCATTCCAATTGAATGAACTAACGGCATTGCGTTTTGTTAGTCGGTGACCGTTGATATAATTCCAAAAAGGTCTTATTTTTCCGTTGCGACTCAAATCTTGCATAGTACGAGCCTGATATTTACGTTTACCTTTCCTTGCTGCAAGCCTCTATTCCTTCTGAATATCAGAGTATTCAGCGAAATTGTCGGGCGGCGCATATTTACGTAATTTCTTTTTCGCAACTTTATGTCTGCGAAACAAAGCTACAAGAGAGTGATTCCACCACGGTTTAGGACAAAACGAATTCAAGTTGTTAAAATTCGTCTGTGCCGCAGACAATTCATCACGAAGCACTTGTTGAATTTCTGAAATATTTGACGAGAGGAAAACTGTAGCAAGACTACTCAGTAAGACTCAACGTGAGATGAAATTGTTGACCGACTGGATTGAGTTATTACTCATGTCGAATCTTATTGGCGAACGGTGACTATTACCAAGGAATGCGTCATCGATCCACTACTTGAATGAGAGAGAGGCTGAATTGGTGAAGAGATCTAAAACTGCTGTAATAATACTGACAAGGGTATTCCCTTTGTTTGAATCCAAAAAATCTCTAAATATACGATGCTTAGCATTAAAGTCATCAGCAAGGATGACATTAGTAAAACTATCAAGATAGTCACAGAGACCTCCCAATATATCACGGAAGGTCTGAATATCAATGTTTGGAGGCAGATAGCAGAAGGCAATAACAATATTTGGGTTTAGATTAGTGGTTATTACAATCACAATGGCAGCAACACTAGGAATCTGAATTTTATGTTCTTCCTGATGAGGATGGAGGCACCACCGTATCTATCATCGCGACACTTACTGACCACAGCGTAGTTAGACATTTTGAGATGAATAGCAGAGTCACATTGTAGGAAAGCTTCACTGAGAACACAAAAGGAGAGGATAACATCATAGACTTGAATGGAGACGGTATGGATGACGCGAAAGTGGACACAATCTTGTTCATTTGTTTAAGAAAAGAGTCTAATTGATTGAATGATTTAGCAGACAAAAAGAACTGAATGATCTGAGAAAGCAATTTCTCACACTCGGACGAAAGATAAATGTTTGAGAGCTCTCTTGGTTCAGTCAGAATTTTAGAGGGCCGACTGGGCTGAGGGATGGGAATGTTGGGTTGCGGAATGTTAGATTTCGATTTTACGACTTGGCTAAACCGTTGTCTTGTTAGAATCTTGTTCACCTCCTCATTAACATTTCTTGCACTCTCAGAAGGCGCAGATTTGGGGAGAGAGGGAAACTCAAGTTGAAAATCAGTGAAACTAAGGGACTCGTAAAAATCTTGGGAATATTTTTCACGATATTCCTTGAACGATATATTTTCAATCGCCATAATCTCATTAACTTGAGTTTCTTTTTTCCGAGTCGGACAAACTTTAGACAAAGTATTGTGGGAATTAGGTCCACACGAAAGGCACTTGGCGTCAGAACACTCCTTCTCACAAGTAGGAGAAGCACCACATATGAGACATCTGGAGTGAGAAGCTCTCCAAAACTTTGCAATGTGACCAAAACGACCACATTTAAAACGTTGCCTGAGAGTAGGCACAGAGAACTTTACCTGAAAAATGAAAAAATTAAATTTAACTGTTTCTTTACCTTTAAAACCGATTTTAACATTAGTTGTGAGTACAAACTTAGTGCAGTTATCGGAGGACCGACCAAAAGGCCTATTAACAGACCAAATTGGAATATCTGAAATGACCTTATTTTTGATATACTCATAATCATATTCAAACGATATGTTGCGTATGATGTCAAATCGTTCACTAAAAGCTTTGATAGCAGAAAAGTTGTTATTTAAAATAAACTTGTTAGCATTTTTAGAGGAATCAAAAAGCAATTTCCGCTTGCCTTTTCTGATAGTCTTAAGGACTTCAAGTCCATCAAGCTTAAAATTTTTTAGGATTTCAAAAAAGGCAAGATCTGAGCTTATATATGCTTTTTGATTATCTTTACCAACACAACATTCAACACAACTTTCAACAAACTCATAGAAGTCACCTTTATCATCATTATCACAAAGGTATATAACTACTTGCTTATCATTCTGTGATTGCTCATCTTGAGAGGAGCTGCCGACATTGACCACCTCCACAGATTACGCTTGATCTTTATTCTCCGGATCCATCCTATGCCTTCTCTGGACCTTTAATTTGAAAATCCTTACTTCCTTATTAATTTGAAGTTGTTCAACCACCTGATCTAAGACTTCCATCTGTTTCTTATCTCTATTATTAGTCTTATCAGATTCTTATCAGTTTAAAGTCAAATATGCTAAAGTAAGTAAGTAATTTAAGACAGTCATGCTAAGGTAAGTATAAAATATGCAGATGCAAACGGAGAATACGCGTTTGTTTATATTTCCCACTTGCAAGATTATTATTAATACGAAACTGTTCCAAATGCGTTCTTTCTACGCGTATCCAAAACAGAATTAAATGTTTCTACTAATGTCCCAAGCTCCAATATTAGTTTTGTTGCTTCATTGCAACTTGAGACAGTTTCAACAATATGTATTAGCTCACATACGTAAATCTTTCTCATCTTCTCAGTCAATGGTGTCTGGTCGAGTTTGGTTTTTGGTATTAAACTATTTTCCAAAGTTGATACAATCTTGCTATAAAGGCGAGGAAATGCTTTTTTGTTTTCTGTACTCCCTGCATTATTACCGACATGATTGTTGACCATTTCGACGAATTTTATTGCGTTCACAAACTATCTCTTTGGTCACTATAATTTATTGTCAGGCGTTGCCAGGACGAAAAACTCTATGAAAAAAAATTTACGCAAGAAACAAAAATAAACCAATGTTTAGAAAATTATTGTATACAATTAAACCGAATAGGATGAGGAAGCATAAGTCGTTACATTTTATGTTTGCATTAAACAACAGGCAAAATGAGATTTTCACGAAATTCGAAAAACAATAAAATTTTTAATACAGATACTTCATTTTCGTAGCTTCGATAAACAAACTATGGGAGTAATCATGTAAATTTTTTAGCATCTCTTTCCAAGCAACTAGAGATACAGTGGCAGCATTTAAGCAAATTTAGGTATAAATAGTCTTCTTATATATGCGCTGTGCTGTTACGTCAAATCCATAGACTGCTAAGTAGGTGTATTTTGGAACAAATTTACATTAGTATTGAGTATAAACCATTAAAACTACTGTCTTTTCAAGTTGCATTTATAAGAAACAACAGTTGTGAAAGTGAATCACACACAAACCTAAATATATTGTTCAATTTTTGAAATTAAATTTAGTACATTTTGTTATGCATAATATGTTTATATATATTTATATATAAGAAGTAAAATATATTTATATATAAAAAACAAAAAATTTATTTAAGAAAATAGAAATTCGCAAATTAAAATTTTGTATAAAACTTTTTTCTCATTTCATTTTGCATGCTTTGTATTTTTTACCATATGTGTTTTGTTTATGCACAACAAACAAACGTCAATTTTTCTCTCAACTTTTACGACTCTCTCATTATATTGAAAAATTTCCTCTACTCTTTTGGAAACTGAAAGATTCTGTTATATGATCCCAATTAAATTTACTATCTCTTATCTCTTTTCACTGAGTCTCTGATAGATACTCAGGTTACATGAGGACCCCAAGAGTTTACCGATGGTATTGCCAGAGGCAAAATATACCTACTATCTAATTTTTTGAGAATGAAAATTTTTATTTTTAATGAAATTAATATAGAGAGGCTGGAGTAAGTCTACAATTAACACAGGGAGGCTGCAGTAGGTATCCAGATGCAAGCGAAAAATACGTGTTTCTTTTTTTCAAAATATATTCATATGATTATTGAAATTTAAATCGAGATGTTTTTTTGGTTTATGATTTCTTGCTTTTTATCTTATACCACAAGAATCGCTTCGGTGTTGCCATTTTCTAATATATTTTGTCTCTAATACTTAAAATATACGCTTAAAAACTTCCTAAAATGATATTATTCTGTCCTTCTATCGCAAAAAAATTGTGAAGTAATCTAGTTCTTTTAGGTTTTTACGGCCACCATTTCCCCTTAAAAGAACACATTGTGATAAGCTTTTGTCAATGAATTAGCGAGGGATTGTGGACACAAACCAAGTATTTAAAGAAGGATTTTGGATACAAACTAAACAGAAATGCTTCAAAATAAATATTATTATTATTGACTTTATCAACTGGCAGCACCAACGAAAAGCAGAAAATTATAGTTAAACACTTTGTTTACTTAATGTGCCAAGTCATACATATAAATTTATTTGCCTTCCAATTTACTTAATTGAATTCAAATGTTTTCGCATAAGCTTTTCCAATGAGGATTACAATTATAATTTTTTAGTTACTTTATTATGCCATAAAAGAAGCGAAAATTGTTTCGAAGTCCATTTTGTACTCTAATACACACCATATTATGTTACGTGTATTGGCAACTCTATTATTAGAACCACTATATGCATTTCGCCTTTATATCGAATTCGCTTCGATTCTAATTGCATTTCAACCAGACAGTCATTCCGGATTTTTGTCATTCTCTTGCGGTTTTTTATATTTTATTAATACTTTAATACATATATGTGCATATATTTTTGATTTATTTCTTTACAAAAAAAAGTGTTCGAAAAATTTATTCCCGTTTTGTTGTCATACTAATAAGTGTGTTAATCTACTGCGGAAATTGTGTTTGTTACCTTGATTCAGGAAACTCTTAAGTCGCTTTTTTTATGTTGGTGGCAGACACTTAACCATCAAAAAAATCTCGTGACATTTAACGATATATATATTGGTCGTCGTATGGATTTGTCCGGTATATAACTGGTGTTTGTGTGAGTTTCAACCTCGGAAAGTGCTTAGCGTTGCATGAATCATAATGCGTAAAAGGTTTTTTTTTGTCTTTTTTTGATTGTAAAGTGCATTTCTTTTTTTTGCAAGACTTTCCTGCTCGCATAACAAAAATAAGAAGAGGCAAAAAAAGAAAAAAGAAAACTGAAAAAAGTAAACAAAGCCTATTCGCCGTTACCTCTTATCTCTGCTTTGTGTTGATAGTTTGACATTTGGCCGCAATAGTGTTGGTAAACGTTTGATTGGAATTTGGAACAACAGGAAAAAATACTAAAAGTGCTTTTGAAATAAATAAGGTAAGTAATATTGTCTTCGTACATGAAATTTACATCCGATTGGCTTGGTAGTATTACCTACATACTTTTTGTTTTTTCGAAAAGAATTCTTCTACAGTGTCAAAGCTATTCTGGTTATATAATTTTACTCCGCCAATTCACTACCCCATGGTCAGCAGGATAAATTGAAATTATGGGGATGTTTTAAACTATCAAGAGCACATAAGAGAGATCACTTTTTTGCACCTTCATCCCTTATAGTTTGATACGAATATAATATTTGCATTTAATAAAAGTAATAACAAAGCAGTATCTTCACCATCCTTTAGGAAAATACTCATGTCAGTTGAATGATAATTTCTGTTCTTACAATGGCGGGAAATTATCGAAGTTTCAGAATGGGAGAATGTTAAATTACGACAACGAATCGCATGAAATTTTATTGTAGACTACTACTACTACTACTAATATTAATTCCCAATAGGAAGTAAACTTACTCTCATCCACATCAGCTTGTTGCTGTAAATTCGCCTATGATTGCCAGATGTCTTAATCAGTATTTGTATTATAAGTACATATTGACAATTGTGCTCATAATTACTCGCCCATTTTGATAAAAATAAATTCTGCAGAGTCATAAAGTGTTGATCTTTACATTAGACTTCTTTAAAAATGTAATATTAAGTGGGGCACAAACTTCGCAAATAAGCATTTTTACAGGCAGTCATTTAAACTCTTATGTAGATTATTAAAACATTACAAATTCTTCTACATCTGCTAATTCATTTCTATACACTCTAACAATTAATAACTATCCGTAATTATTTATTTGCTGTCCAGCTAATATTGATAAGTTTGACATTACCTGCATTATGTTTAGAAATAAGAACCAACAATTATTCCAGCCAGGTTTTGTAGAGCTTGGGAATTGTTTTCATAAACTCGATTGTTTGAGTAATCCCACGAGAAGAAGTCCAATGGTAAGAAATCGCACGATATTTGTGGCCAGTTCATATCACCAAAACGTGAAATTACTTGTCAAAAAAAATTTCTAATGCAACACCTTATAATGACTTTTCGGTGGTTACTTGTGGATTTTAATTGATCTAGACGCGTTAATTTTGCTTGTTGACATATTCACCAAGCGAAAAATCATCATTGAAGAAAACTCGTTGCGAAAAATCTTTATCCAAATACCGCTTTTCGAGTATCCAATCAGCGTATCTTTTACGTATTGCATGGTCAGCCGGCTTCAATTATTATGTTCGTTTAATTTTGTAAGGATGGAGATGCAAATCGAAATGCAAAATACGACGCAATGTGCCGTAAGATACTTTCAAATGCAATGCGGCCCGCATAATAAATAAATATGGATCTTCTTCGCCTCTTTCGCTAAGTCGAGCATCCATTTCGAAGGCTTTAATAAATTTGTTTCTGATCCAGTTTCTTCAAACTTCTTCACTGTATTGCCTATAGGGCGCTCAGATGGATGATTGTGTCGATCATAATCTGTTTGTAATACACGAAGCATATGATGCTCTGGATGAGCGTCCTCTTTTACATGCTTCACTGCCAACTGTGGACCACGAAATGGATAACAATATATATACAAGTAATATACCAGTAATTCAAGGATTTAATATTATGTGTGAATATCCGTGCTTTACGGAAGACAAGAGCCGAGGTGGAAAGGTAGAGAAGCAAAGCTATATTAAGTTAAGATTGGTTTATGGTCAAATTTATGTTTTATGCATTTTATAGCTCTGGTGGGCAAATGATAGGTGCTTCGGAATTTCTTGCTGTTCAGGCTTTCTCTTTAGTGTGACTTTCGAAGACATTGTGCAGCTCTCTCTCTCTCTTTCTCTCTCCATTTATCTATTTATCTATCTCCCCTTTTCTTTCTCGATCCCGGCGATAGGGCACTCTTCTGATTTGTCCGTAGAGTGCTCGGACATTTTATTTTTCCATGCCAATTTAGTGATTTGCTCGGCTTTTAAAGTTTTTGTTCTTTTCAATGTTCTTGCGATATATGATAATATACGATACCGTGCAATATCCAGTGATTTTTGCCCCGTTTTGTGATTAAGTATCGTTTATAAGCTAATGATGCATACTAATATATTGAGGACAAATCGAAAGTTTGAGGAATAAAAATGTCGCAAAAGGCTAACGTTGATTACGTGTTCCTTTGTTTCGTTTTAGAGAAATTTATTTGATGTTTCTTTAATTCTTATCACGCAAGTTGCATATGATGAAATATTTCTGCCATTGTTGTTGATGTAAATAAAATTTATCTAGATTTTATGACATATTTATCACGTGTATGCAATCTTATTAGACTACTGTGCAAACATATGTGCATACATAGATAATATAGAAGCAAGGGATGTATGTAAACATTATTTTAACATTCAATACGAATGTGAGTGTCGTCTTCCGATGAATGTTAGAATTTTTGATAAAGAAAATTTAAGAAAATATGCATATTTGGGAAAGAACGATATCAATAAAAAAAAATTAAAGAATTGTATTCGGCTACAGTCGAATCTTTTATACCCATCATCTTTACCTTAAAAAAGAAAACATAAATAAGAAAAAAAAAATGAGAAACGAGACATATGAAATTTCCATACTCTATAATATTGCCTGGTCATGGTCGAATTTTTTATTGTTGTATAGGTAATTTAGGATTTTCCATAGAATCTATAGCGATAGTAGTAGTTTATGAGTAATAAACAAAAAACTCAATTTTGTTTCACTTTTTAAAACACAGGTATGTTATCAGTTTCAATTGCCCAGTTTAGCCGATTATCGATTTTAATATCAATGTGCATGCAAGAGCTCTCAATGTTCATATCTTAAGTTTTCTTCCCGGAAGAATGTTTAGCACAGATTGACGTACAAATGATGCAGGCGAACAAGCAGACATGTTTAGGACAATTCAGAATTCTATACTGACGAAGAATACATACACTTTATAGCATCTCTGCAACTACCATCTGCGTGTTGCTGGCGCGTTTTCATAAAGTCAACATACTTGCAACCTCATGGTGGTAGGTATGCGAAAAAAAAAACTCAAAAGACAATAAAATTCAGATTTAAATATTAAATTATATATTGTTCTTTTAATGTGTTTAAACAATTGAGCCAATTACGAACTATAAACGTACTAAAAATTCCAATTATTTAGCATCATATGAATTACTTTGTTATCTAATCTAGATTTAATTAATAAAATAGATAACGAAAAATTTACTTTGATTGTCAATTAATAATCAATCACAGGTTGTTTAAGCAAATAATACTTTGAACAATTATTAGTCACAAATTATAATGAAATTATTATATGAATGAATGAAATTATAATGAATTAAAGCAATTTAATTCAAAGGGTATTATGCTTACGAGATAAAAATATAAGAGAGGTCCTCCCCTTTTTCCCGTGCTTAATTAATTGTCGACTCAAAAATAATTCTGAATCGATTCAATCCAGTTTGTCTGTCTAATGTTAATTTGTGGTCAAACTACATGTCGCAATTTTTGATATATTTTGATCAAATTTAGTATACTGACGTACTTTGGCCAACGGACAAACGCTATTGAAAGTACATTCGATCGGATCATTTTTACGACGACGCCACATAAAGCGCCTCATTTGGAAAGAGCCTTTGTGTAAAAAAAATTAAAAACTACTATTTTAGTATATAAAATAAATGTGAAAATTTTGGATCGGATACGTGAATATTTGAATCGCTTCCCATATCACCTTTCTTATGAAAATTAAACTATTATATATGGTAAAAAAAAGGTCAAATTTTTAATATATTATGTAAAAAACGAGTCTCTTGCTTTCATTGCATTTCGGTAGCGATTCGTTAATAGAAATACGGTCAATCAAATTCATGCCGCACTTAAGCAGTCTCCTTTGTGTGTTCAATATTATGTAAGTGGTTTAAAATTGTTTTGTATCTGGCTGTCTATGTTGTGTCAGTTCTCTTCGATTTTTCTATAAGATTTCATGGGCTTTTTAGTGGTCGATCATGGGAAGGGCGTCCTTGAGATCGAATTTTCTAAAACAGAAACGAGTAAACGATCTACACGACAAGAATCGGCTTGAAAAGTGTTATAGGAACTTTTCTGCCTTGAAAGCAAAAAATTGGTGCTGCTCTGCTGACTTCAAACGAGATTCTATGGATACGAATGATGCTGATGGCTTTGGTTGGCCGAATTCGGTAGTTGTTCCAAAAACGCGACGAAAGTGCACAAAATCGTTTTGAAAGACCAAAAGGTGAAGTTGGATAATATAATTAATACATTCATGATATCAGACTGCAGTGCAATTACTATTTTTCATAAACAGTTTTCCACGAGAAAGTCGAAGTCAAGTCAGTATTGCGTTCAATCAAAAACAGCAACGTGATGATGATTCAGAGCACTGTTTCGAGCTATTCAAGTGATATAAGAAGGCTTTTGTCATCCAACATGTGGGAATAAATGAAACATGGATTCATCACTAGATTTCAGAGTCAAATCAACAGACATCTGAGTCGACAGCAGCCGGCAAAAGTCGTTCAAAGCGACCAACAACGCAAAGGCTAACCAGGAAGTTTATGGCATACGTATCTTGGGATAAGCATGGTATAATATAATGATATAATATATATAATAAAATATATGCGAAGGCAATGCATAGGTCGGCGAAAGCAATGGCAAAATGGAACAAAGGAAATTAGTCATCTTACGAATTTATTAAGTCATCTGTTATATTTATATAAGCGAATCTAAAATACGACGACTTGCTAACTATTTTAGCGATAACTATTAATTTGCTATAGACATTAAAATTTACCGATACCAGTCTGAACATTCAAAGCCAGTATAACTTTGATCGATGGAGTTTTGCACCTGCGCTTGATAAACGAATAATTGTAATTTCTTGCTTAACGCATTGGGTATCCAAGTTTAATCTAGAAACAGCTGTCTTTTTAGTCAGAAAACTAAGCACAGTTTCTCTTTTGCTGTGGATGAGTACGCAGATGATGAGTTCTGTTCATTTTAAATCTCAAATTTTCAGTAAAATTTACGATTAAAATAATAATAAAAGTTTCTTCATTTAGTGCGGTTTTTTGCTTCTCATTAATAAATAGAAAAATGGATGGAAGGCAAATCAAGGGATCATGTACAGAAGGTGTGTTTATTGATAATTGTGGTATTAGTCACGAAATATTAAAATTAATAAAAATTGGATTGATGGTTATAATGAAGAACCCTTCTAATTGAGAGTAAAAAAACATTCGATGTAAAAGAAGGTTCAAATCTTTTCTGAAAGCTCTCAGCTATATTAAGAATTCCGGCTTAATTTTTTTTTCTATTGCAATTGATTTTATGATACTTTTAATATATTTATTTTATGCATTAAGAAAATTGTGAAAAGTGCAAGTTGTTGTGTGTGTTTAAATTTTACGTTGTGTTGCATTGCGTTCCGCGTGGGATTATACTGCAATAAATCTCAGCAGGATGTGCATGAAATGCATATGCATAGAATATGAGAAGTGCACTTGGGTGTCATGACTTTTTTTATTTCATTTTATTTTATTTTTTTTTAGCTTTCTTTCGTTTTTATAAGTCATCACCCACTTACATAAGCACGCACACAGTAGTCTGCACGAACCTGTAATGACGCTCCTGAGAAAAAAAAAAGAAGAAAATCTTTAAACATATCATAAGTACTGTTATTCCTTTATTCCATGTCTTTAACATTAATGTCTTCTTCTGTCCATATATGGAATGTTAGTCGAGTATGCCGCTGCCAATTAAGAGACTGACAAAAACCAAACATACTCGGTCAATTGCATTGTCAGATTTTATGTATTGTATGTGTGTGTGCAAAAGCGAGTGCGAGTGTGAGTGCTTGTGTTTTATTCGCTAACGATGTTATAGTTGTTGTTTTGCTTAATAGTCCGTACAAAAATAGGTAACTTTTAAGCTTTTTGCTCATAAAGTTAATTTTTGGATTTTTTGAGTATTTTTTTTCAAAAATTTTTCTATTTATACTTTGAGTTTTTTTTTATTGGCGTTTTCAAGCGTAACCAAGAAACTTAATAAATGATTTTTTATATACATAATGAATGTAAGAAAAAATATTTTATAACTGATTTTATAATACGAAGAGTATTAAGCTTGAAATGAAGCAAACTTTAAAACTATCAACCAACGTTGTATTATAAAAGGGAATTAATGAAAAAGACAAAAAAAAAGAAAACGGTTTGATTTTAGTAACCTGCCTAACATCTATCGAAATAAACTGACATTAAGTGAGTTGATGTCATGATGGTGTCAAATACTTTTTAATTAAACGGTGGCAAGTTGCGGGGGAACATCGACAAGTGTGTAAATCTTCAAGACCAATATTCTTTGAATGATGTTACGAAAAGGAGAAGTATTTGCTTTGTAGGATGGCATATTAAAAATTTTTAAAAAGTTTTTTAAAGGGATCTTATTCACAATGATTTAACCCACAATGATATAAAATTTCAACCTGTATTAGCTTTCGTGCCTGTATTAGGTTATTAGGTTATTGGATCCGATCGTACCATTTCTTATTGCTTTTTATAATATAACCTTAAAGAAGGAAGTACAAGTTTTTTCAAAAAGGGTGATATATTTGATTCTTCTTCTTCTTGGGTCCATATTGTAAATGCTGAAACAAAAATTTACGGTTCCTGATAGTTGTGTTTGCAATTTTATTACTCAAAAGAGATACGTCTCAACCGACTTTGGAAATTATCCCAATCTTTTTTATTGAAATAATTATTCTCATATTATTGCAAATTTTCATCCACTTTTTTGCAAAGATCGTCTCAGATAAGGCTCATTTTCATCTTAATGATTCAGCGAATAAGAAAAATAATTGTTATGTAGTTGTAGTATGTGTGAACACAATCTAAAAGAGACCGACCGTTTCGCGTGATTTTTGGATATTTTCGGTTCTTATTTCTTTGAAAGTTAGAATAGAAATCCCTTTACCACGAATAGAAACGAATATATATCGATTATAATAATTACTTTTATACTCTGAATTGGAAAGTATTTTCTTAAACGATTTAGATATGTTTGCCTATCCATCCGTCTGTTATTTTCATGCATTTTTATATTCATTTTTCAGAACGCAGATTTTGTTTTTATGTAAAGACATAACGGAACTTTATAATGTTATAATGGAGAGTCCATAAAACTTGAACTGATGTGGTAGCAAATTAAACTTGTTTGGTAAATATCTTATTAATTTTGAACTGGTTTTCGTCAGAGAAAACTACAACTCAGACTTTGTTATCATATAAAGGATTACTTTCGCTGAAAAATCATATAAAAAGTGTGAAGTCTACAAATTCGACTGGCTTTATCCAAATTCAAATTTCATCCCAAATTACCATCGTTTTCGTTGCAAATTAGTGAACTTTTTTTCCAAAAAAGAAAAAAACGTACTTTTATTAGGATTGATTATATAGGAAGGAGTTGAAAAAATCACTTCATCCAATCCAAAATTCCCCCTGAGAGTTACAAACTTCCGCACAAATTTAATATATTCTGTAACACAAATGCTGCAGGATGTGATTTAATATTTTTTACTTAAGGAATGTGAGAAATTAGGATGAGATGGGGCCATTTTTTGAACCTCTTCCCATAAAAGTGTTGTTACGAAAAATAGATGATGAGAGATGAAGAGATAGAGATGTACTTCTTGGGCTGCTCGCCATATAAGAGTACTTTTGAAAACCAAACTTTATATGGCAATGAAGTATAACTTTAAATATTTCATGATGATGATGATGCGTGAAGAGGGAAGTGATGTAGAACAATTAATAGTCGATTTTATCCAATTACAACCTTCTAATTTGTGCTTGATTTAGAAAATTAAAAACGAATATATTACGAAAAATATAAGAACAATTTTTGATTGAATATCGTAAAAAGGCCAATTTTCTAATCGCCATCTTATGTTCAATCTTACATATACATACGTAACGTTTATATATTTCAGAAACATGAACATCGTTAGATTATACTGCCTTTTAATTTCCGTTATGTTATACATGTCGTTGAATACATACACAAACACACACACATCACACATCTATATATACGTGTATGTGTATGTACGTATGTATGTATGCATGCATGCATGTATGTATGTATGTATGTATGTATGTATGTATGTATGTATGTATGTATGTATGTATGTATGTATGTATGTATGTATGTATGTATGTGTGTATATATGTATGTATGTATGTATGTATGTGTGTATGTATACCTATAACAGACGACGACAAGTATCCTACGTAGCTTTATTTTCATTTTCTTCATTTTTTTTATCTCCAGTACTCTCTTGGGTAATTTCTCATTTTAAATCCACTGTACACACATTGCCACGTACACCCATATAAATTTATTACTACTACTACTACATCTGATCAAATAGCAAAATGTGCTTATATGTACAATACCAGCACCACCACCACCACCACCACCGTCGCTATATTGTATAACTCCTCACTTAGCTAATGGCTATAATTTTTATCGCTGCTGATTTTTACTAAGCACACACGTACACATAATTAAGCACAATATGCACACACATATGTGCGTCTTTAGCTATATTAGTATATATTCAAGTCTAAGCACATGTACACTGGTTTTGGCAAACGCACTGCAGCTTTAATGCAGGTATCTTGTTCTATGTCTGTCTGTATCTCCGTTTGCTTTAATGTGTAACTCGATGTGTAAGTTGCGTATATGCATACAATTTAAATTTATTTTATTTTTTTTTTTTTCACTTACCTCTCCCTCTGTATTTTCTCTTTTTTGCTGCTGCTGTTGTTGTTGTTGTTGTTGTTATTTGTTTGTTGGTGTATGTGCGTCTTCCTCAATTCCATGTAGCGTCACACCACTTTAACACTTGGTGTATTGACTATTAATCGTCTTATAGCTTCACATAGCAACCAAACTAATGTACATTAGAAGCTATTCTAGAACGCATCCTCTCTTCGCATCATATAGTGAGTTGTTGTTGTTTTGCTTTTCTATCCCTTTTACTTTGCTTTAAAAATGACTTGAAAATATTTCAACTAAGGTCTTGTCAACTTAAAGGTTATGTGTATGTGTAGTAGTGTGCGGTGGCTCATCGCAGTATTAGCATATTAAAAGTGTACCATGTCTATGTGTTCTACAACCAGTTTACAAGTATGCATGTGTGAAAAAAATCACGAAAGTGTTTTATTTTTTGTTGTTACTGATAAAAACTTATTCTCTTGTCTAAAACTTATTAAATCTTTAAGTCGTGATTACGATTGATGTATTTGTTTCACGCATTTATTTCATATTGATGACATATGATGTTAAATGCCGCTGTGTGTGCCGGTGGGTTAGTGTTAGTCTTAATAATTTTTATTATTATATTTCAATTTATGTATAATAATGTGTAACTATTAACTCATATATTTGTTATAAAAATTATAAAATGTTCTCTATTTTGGTATAATATTGTTATAAAAAAAAATTGAAATGTGTTAAGGATAAGAGACCATTATGTGCCTGATATTGAAACATAAGAGCATTATGCAATGATCAAAACATTTCAATTTGCGGCCTATATATGCATCTGATATCAGATAAGGGAAAATCTTCTCACCAAAATTTAGATACATTTTTCTCATATCTAAATGAAATTTTTTTTTTTTTAAGGAAATACATGTTGTCTCGGTAGACAAACTTTTGTTATTTTTCTGGCAAAGTTATCTTGATGTTATCTCTATTGAGCTTCTATGATATGTGAGCGAATACTTGAACCAAGTGATTTTCACAGGTCTCTTTTGGATTCATCGTTACATCGTTATAGGAATTTTATAGAAAGTCACACACATGATTGTCAGACGAGTCAAAGTCCGAGCTATATCATAGGTGGATTCCAAGTTCCTCAGTTACGCTCTCTAAATTTTCGCGGAATCATTAAAGATTTGTGAGTTCTGGAACTGTTTTGAGGGTTAACGACGACTGCGTTTCTATTCAATCAATTTTGATTCTCTTACTTCAATTCTGAATTTTAGCACTAGTTGATGATGGCGGCGACTATGATCAATCATCTGGTATACGATTCTCTTCCAATCCCGCCAAACATAAAGCATTATTTTGTATGGCTTTAATCTGAACATTAAAGCTTCAAGCACGACTTTTTCCACATATTGCCGTCGTACGTGACCCGTCGTTATTCGTTCATTATTAATCTCTGAAAAAACTACAATTACATTTTAGTTAATTTACGTGGCGTTCAAATATCGTTGTACAAAAACTGCTTTTTGGTCGATGTTTGGTGTTTTGAAGGCGGAGTCATAAGACAAAATATGCTGAGGTATATTCATCGGTAATGAGAGGGCGGTGTGTCATTGCCATCGATCAAACATTTACTGATTTTTATAAAACATCAAAACAAATGTCATAAATGTTGATGATTAACAGGAGAAAGCTCACCGAATTTTTTTTAAATTGAAATTTTCATCGTAATGTAAAGACTAAAGTAGAAACTGCGTCAAGAAACAAAAAACAATTTAAAATTTTTTGCCAAAGAAATTAGAGAAAATAGTTACAAAATTTGATTGATTTGAACATATATGTGTTAAAGTACTTTCAAAATAGAATCATACGCTGCGATTTATGATGAGCTTGAAAGACCAAGTTCAGCAGCTAATATTGAAATTTAACCACAACGTTTGAATTCAAATTATTTTCGAGTAAAACGATTAGACTGAATTCCAATAAACGATTCCGGTAAAACGATTAGACTGAATTCCAGATTAGTTGAAAGGAGAAAGGAAAAGAAGAAGCGGAAACAACCAGGAAAAACGTTTTCAAAGAACATAAGGTCCACTTTAGGATAAATGTATTATTCTGGTTCGAAACGTATTACCCGTCGAAACAATTACTCATCATAGACGTAAGTCAATTAGTCGTGGAACAATTCCAAACTTATTACACATATTTTATTTATTTATTTATTCTTATAAATATATAATAGTCAGTTTCCGCGGAGCTTAGGTTTCATCAAGGAAGGTAAAAAAAAAGGAAGAAAACAAGTGCATAGGTAGGCCAGAAACAGACAAAGAGCGTAGCACTAAGACGATGTGAACGTGCAAAAGCTTAGTAATTGATCATAACAACATTTAGTCGCTAAATTGAAAATTAAAAAAATGTTACTTCCTCCGATATGGTGTCGGGAATCAACAAGTTTTGAAATGAATAGATTTAAAGTAATATAAGTATTCTGATAAAGAGAGTAGCACACATATAAATATTACGCTGACTTTTGCAAAGGCCCCTAGATCGCTTAAATTCTGTTCTTAAGTGAATTTATATCTGCATAAAGAGAATGCTGCTGGCAGGACGAAGAGGACAACTGAAGTTTATTTCATTTCATAAAATTCGCGATAAACCTACGTTTGGTCTAGCGTAGGTAAGGTTGTAAGTAATAAGTTATTTTGGTACGTTTGCAACGGGACAGCTGCATTCCAATCTACCTAAATTCCTTAGGGCAAAAAACAAATATATTCTTTGTTTAATGTTTAATTACGTTTACATTTTTTCAAAGCGATTTATAAAGGTTTCCTAATCAAATTCGATATCATCCCAGCCAGTTGTACATGATACGACTTAATAAGAATATAGTGGAATGTTTTCTGTAAGTTTTTTAAATTTTTTATAATTTCGTTTATAACTTCCCAATACTTGGGCAAAGTGCATGTGGGCTTGCCATTAAGATCATAATCTAAAAAACAAAAGAAGAAATATTACTTACATTATTTAAATCTGTTTCAAAAATTTCAAAGACATTAAAGAAAACCAAACACAAAATGCACTCAAAACTATAAGGTCAGATGGAAAATAATCCGAATAAATACAAAATTTCAGAAAAATCTCATTAAAAAATGATTTATTGACATCGTACATTGCTGGTTAGACACATTGTTTAAGGGAATAAGCAACTCTTTACTCTTGACCTAAATTGGTAAAAAGATTAATTTTTTTTTTATACATAAACTGGAAGAAAATTCTTTTAGCATACAAGGCCAGATTAAGCATTTTCAAATTGTAAAGCAAAATTAATTTATGTGTTCATGGGTATATATATATATATATATATATATATTCAATTTAGCTTTTATTCCTTCTTTACCTAATAAACTTTGCATCACTTTTCCCGCTCAACACGTCGATTGTGTGTGTGTGTGTGTGCGTGAATTTTCTTTAGATTTTCTAATTTTTACAGCCTGCTGTTTCATACCAGTTTTTATTAAAAAAAATAAATAAACATAAACTCTCTCTCTCCTTCTCTTTCTCACTTTATCTGCTTGTTTCTGTGTCTCTCTTTGTATATATCTATTTCTCTCTAAACAATCATCACTTGTTTCTTTTCAAAATGACTGCACAATAAATTGATTATCAAGGCGTATACATAACATTGAATTCCCTTAGCTTATAACAAATATATACGCACCGGCTATCCATCCAAGTGGTCATCAACAGTCTTTCTATGCTTTCTATGTTGTGTTCTGTCTTAGATTTTGTGTGTTTGTACGAAGCTTTGTGCAGTAATACGTATAAATGAACACACGCCTGGAGAGTTTTTCTTTTATTTGTGCGACATACAACTTGACACTGTGTTTTTTTTTCTTCTTATTTATAAGCAAATAAACTTAATTGTCTCTGAGTAAATGCAATGTCAGAGTAAATGACATTTTATACTTTGGTGCATTTATGAGAGAAAAAAAAATAATAATAATAATAATAAGAGATAAAAAAGATTATATGAAGTTTGAACACATCTTACGAAGTCATGACAACAAGTAGTTTAAAAAAGAAGTAAAATCCTTTTCATCTATTCTTATAAAATATTCAAAATTAGGTGATGGTGCTTTCAATTAAAGTTTGCGTGTCTGGTGTAAGAGGAGTTTTAATATTGATTTCTATATGCGCCTTTTAACCTAAACCTTATGCAGAACGATTCATTTTCTAACATATTACTTTCAATCTATAAAAGAAGGATCTCTGTGAGAAGCTGCTTTGGCCGAAAAATTTTGCCACATATATGAGGTTTAGGTGAACGAAGGCAATAATATATCGTATAAAATATTAACAACAACAATTTATAATATGCAATGGCGGCTAAAGGTACTGCTGATTTGAATCATAGTTTCTATCAACAGAAAGCTAAAATGTTTTGTGACACTAGAGTAGTGTTTGCTTGGCACTTGCTCCTGTTTGTAATATTCGTTTGATGGAAATCGTTTAAATTATAAATCACTTATTGGAATACGCTTTGAACAATTTGTTATTAATAAGAAACAAATAGCAAAGCAGCATTCACAAAGCAGAATCGCAAATGCTCTCCACTTACTGCGGCACCACTTTACGATACAGTAACACGACTATCAGGATGAATTCTAATTATAACTGCTATTAATCAACAAACGTAGCAAGTCTCACATCGATGAAATTATAGTTGTAGTCTTTAATTTGTTGAGGTCATTTCATCTGTTTTAGATTAATTCGTGTCACAAAATGAAGGATATGAAGTTAATTAAATTTGAATTTAACCAGCAAACTCAATAACTAAAACTTTTTTCAAAAAGGCCGTTTAGCGACTAACAGAGTCCTTATTAATCAAAGTCTTGAATGGATTTATATCAAAATATAATTCAAATAGAAATATTTGAGAATGATATGTGTTAAGTATTTCTTTTTCTTATAGCCATAGTTCTGTAGTAGAAATCTGCTTTTTGGGGATCAGTTAGTATTATGGAGTTGGAGTAAAAAAAAAGAAGCCGGCGAACAGTTCAGACAGAATTCGACAATCAAGTCTATCATATAAATTGCAGGGAAGTGTGAAAATCCATTCATTCCATATATTGATCGTAAATGGTATCTTATTTATAGCATATATGACAAATTCTATTTTTGTATCTTTGGACCATTATTTTGTAGTTTATTGTAAAAACTAAAAAAAAGATCTTTAGATAAATTTTTTTTGACCTCTTTATAGATGAAATTTATCTTAATATTAAACAAAGAAACAGACCGACGAGTTTATATGAATCCCGCTGTTACCGCCTATTCATATTATATATATATATAAATATATTCAGTAAATTTAATATGCTGTCTATGTATTGGGTACAATTAATCGTTTCCAATCATTTCATAATCTGTGATCAATTGTTTTATGTTCAGATTGCTAAATTTTGAATTGCCTTACGTGTCGATATTAATGAATTTTCTATGGCTAATTGGTGTAGTCAACAAGAAACCAATTAAACACTACGCGTTGAAGTATCATTGCGCTTTTAATAGTTGATTAATTCAATCTAAAAGTCCTATCAGCTGCTATCTATCTTGGGAATAATTTTAAATGCTTTAAGTTATAATATTTTATTTAGAATAGCTCTAATAAAATCTCTGAATCAATTGAAAAGGTATAGGTATAATTGATTTTGTTGATAACTAATGTAAACCCCTCATAACGATGGAACGGTGAAGTCCTTTCAATTGAACTTTGCCAAAACAACTCTAAATAAAACTTTGAATTTTATCTAAAATCTATAGTGAACTTCATTCATATAAATGTAGAATATGTGCGTATACCTGTTATCGTATGCACACACAGCCGTAAACAACAACGTACGAGAATTTATGATAACACATACACTTACCATTGACTTTAGCTCACTCATTACAGTTTGACATATTTGTAATTACTGTACAACATTGTTTCTTGTTATTAGATTTGTTGCCTGGTTTTTTTTTTTTTGTAGAATTGCTGTTGCTGTTGTCTACTTACACTTATGTTGTGGTTTTCATGAGACGATTTCAATTGCAGAAATATTCCCTAAGAAATAAATATATAAATTTAACAAAAAAAAAAAAAAAGGAAAACATTTCCTTATTATTACTATTTTCCTTTTTTCCTTTTTTCCTTTCTTCCTTTCTTCTTCCTTTTTTTGGTTTGAACAACGACAGTCTGCCTCATTGCTATTGAGGAGAAGCTAAGCTTGATGCAGCAGCGGTAGAAAACAAGAAAGCATATGACCTTTTACTAATTGACCGTAAATAAGTTTTCGTATGTGCACAAAATGTATACGAAATGTTTAGATCTAATTTTCGATTTCTGTTGGCAATATGAGCTTTACGACTGGCTATGAGCGCGGTATGTGTGTGTGAGTGTGTGTGTGTTTTTGTGAGTATACATGTGTGTATTCGTTTGTAATTGTATGTGTGTGTATATCTGCTTGTGTATAGATATCGGCATTGTGTGCTGCTGATATCCGCAGAATGGCAGGCAGGAACGTAGAATGAAAAACTGTTCAACATAAAACAGTTGCAATTTAAAATTATGGCTTTTAGTAAATTTTCATAGTTTTTGCTTTTACTCGATATTAAACTTAAACGTTCAGCCATGTTTAATAAGAGTTATGGCGTTTATGTGTAGTATGCAGTGTGCGAACGCAAGAAGAGCAAGCGAACGCGGGCTAGCTAAACGGAATGAAACGAACCGAAAAGTTATGCACGCGTTCTTGTGTTATATATGCATATATATATATATTTGTATATATATATATATATATACTTGTGTGTATGCCTGTGCAAGTTGGCCGTTATTCGTACAACTATTGAAAATTGTTCATGTTTACTTGGCCGCCCAAATGCTGTAGAAATGTTACTCTTGTGTACGTACACGCACATGTAGATGTGCATTATTAGCAGCACAGTTGCAACCCAAAAACTTGTACAACAGAGCCAATTGTGTTTTGTGAAATTGAAAAAAAAAAAAAAAAAAAAAAAAAATTTTTTTTTTTCGACGAATTTTTATATCACTATAAGCACGAATGGGGTGTTAGCTAAATTCTTCGCAACGTTTGTACCTCTTTAGAGCAACTATTAAGTCTACTAAGGTAAAATTCTTTTCAAATAACTTAGAATAGATGATGGCCAATATATTATAAGACAAGCTCCCTGTAGTTCTGTTTTCATAATTAGTATTCATCCCAGCGTTTATATTCAACATTTAATCCTTTGTTATTCTGTTTGTAATAATTTGAAAAAAATAGTGGAGAAATGCCAAAGAATGTATTGATGGACCGACCTATGGCTCGAGATTCTAAACCAATTTAGTAATATCTGTGTGTATATATATAAGGAAATAAATAAATAAAAAATGTGTGTGCGTGTGTGTGTGTGTGTGGGTTTGTATGTGTATATAAAGATATGTGACTTTTCTATTTGTTTCTCGTTCGTTTGTTTGTGTTTATTAACTATGTTTGTGTTATGTCTTTAAAGTTTCCAATTTAGATTTTGATTTCTTCATAAACGCATCTTTATCAGGTAAAAAACTGAAGAAACTATGGAAAAATTGCAAGAACAAACTTAATATTTTTTTTATCAATAAATAAAACTAAAAAATAAATAAATCTTAAATTTTATTACAAATGTATAATTATAAAATTCTACAACTAATTATTGTAAAGTTAGTCTCAATCGATTTTTTACTGTTCTAGCGTGAAGTGATGGTAGATTTTCAAGGTTTTGCGTTATGGTCATTGCAGTTTTCCTCTAATAACTATTCTTCTAGTGTTTTTCTTAGTATTGATGATTTCCCGAATTTTTTTTCCCTACATTTTTTTAACAAAATAATTTGAAAACCTTTTTTCATGACGTTGCATGACATTAAGTCTCGACAATTTGTTGTATTATTTGAAATTTAGAAGTGTTTCGTTGTTTTCAATCCTGTAGATATAAAATAAATTAAATTTTTACTCCTTTCGCATGAGTTTGCTTGTGTTGTCACTTATACTTTTATTCATCAATTCGAAATTACGGAGACAATAATAATTGTACCAAATGACAAATTAATTTAAGTGAAAGCAAAAAAAAAAAAAAAAAAAAAAAAAAAACGACAAGTGACCTAAGTTTCCTTTTTTTCTTTTTAAGTTTTAAGTTAGACGTTAGGTCCTTAAATCCTAAACTTTACAAGGTTGAGGTTTTTTTTTTTTTATAATTAAGAAGACTGTTATATGATTGCCTTTAAATGCAGGGTATTTTAGATTCGTTGAAATTAATTTGTATATTTTCTTTATTTATTTATTTTTATTTTTTGTTCTTTCGCAATTGAGCTGCTAAGGGCTTTATTGGTTTGCAACATTAAAATTATAGTTGCACTCTGGCGTTTTTTTTCTTTTTTTTTTTCTTTACTTTTTCGTTCTTACTATGCCAGGATTTTCTAATTTCGGTTTTTCTGTTTTTTTTTTCTTTCTTTTTCTTTTTGATACTTTAAATCTTTCGAAGGCATTAAATTTATTTATGAGTTAAGCCAAGAGTTTTATATTTTAATAAGAAAAGAAAAAAAAAAAAAGAAGATGGCCCATGAGATACTCTGCATCGTTCCTCTGGTTAAATATTTACGTGATATCGATAGGTATTAGGGCGAACTTTACAACTGAACTTGTTGTGGTTTCGACTACAATTAGTAGTCAATTTAACAAAGCTTTGCTTTATTCCTTAGTTTATGAAAATTCTTCATCAAAGAACTTTCCGCGTGGTTGAGGAAAAGAAATATAAAGATCGATTGAAAACAAAAAATTTGCAATTAAAGTAGCAGTAGCGTACATAAGACTTTCTCGGGAGAAATATATGCATTGAAATTGTCATATTTTTTGGTTTTCTTTAGATATCAAATTCTGATAACAAAAACGAAAAAACAAAAAAAAAATTAAATGTTATTTAACTTAGTCGTTTTCAATATTAAATTTACTTCCAATTTTACTAAACGCAATTAATTCGTTGATTAGGCGGAAAATCTAAAATAAAAGCAACCAGATCAACATCTTCAGAAAGTTTGTCATTTAAATATTTTAGAAGCAAAATTGTAACCTGTAGTCAGTATTTTCAGCGAGCAAAAGCTGATGTTATCCTTTAAGCTCTTCAACGTCTTTTTTATTACATAATAAGGACAATATCGTCAGCTAATTTAATTATTTTTGCATTGTTATAAAGTTGCAAGATGTTCCTGTAAATGAGATTTTACGTTAAAAGAGTCCAAGAATAGAGTCACAACATTGTAGATCTCTGCTCGTTCATTAGCCTCGTATGTGCAACATCTTAATCTCATACGTATTACAAAGTGATTAGACGTATACCGTTAACCGACATAAAACTTTAAAAATAATAAAAACTTAGAGTTCTTATTTACAGTATGCATCTCTTCATGTGTTGTCGCGATTTCAAATTTTCAGAACGGTTAGAGACTCATAAAATGTCATACCATAGAAAATGGAATGACCCCGATTACTTTACTGCTACGAACTTAAATGAGTCTTGACTTTTGTTTTTTTGTTCGTTGCACTTTAGTGAGTGTCTTTTAATTTAAGATGTTTCATGTTACTTGTAGTCTGCTGCTTCACTTTGTATTAAATGAAAAAATTGAAAAAAAAAGATTTAAAAAAAAACATGAAAATCTATCCAAAATTACATGTTTTTGTTGTCATAAAACTTATTATCTTTAAAATATTCATTTTATAATGGAAAATCGAAATAAAAGAATAGCTAAAGTAAATTAATTTAGAAGAATGATATCATTGTTGGAAAAAGCGTTTCCAAACTACTTTTCCTGTTCATGAATAATCGTTTCTTTGAAAAATTATTCCATATACATTGCATTCTCGATCGTGTTGCATTATTCCATAGCATAGAGATCCAAACAAGCTTTTCTTTGCAATTTTTTTTTCAGATTTTATTCACTATCGACAAATCAGTTTCAAAAGATGGATTTTTCAAGCACACTTCATTTAATTCGAAAATTGAAAAAGAAAATAAGAAAATTATATTCGGTTGTGCCGAACTTTGATCTTAAAAAAACAAAAGGGAAAAAACCAAATTTTAATGGGTAGTTGTGGCAAATTTTTTTTATTTTCATGAAATCCTGCGGAAGCTTGTAATGGGCATTGCACGTAACATCCAGAAAACGGGCGTGTATTCTGGCTTATTTGATACTATAGCTTATTTTATATTGTAGACATGGCCTGTGATCGATGTAGCACATTTTCAAAAACGTAACGTAGGTGAAAGAACTTCCAATATTTCTACTAAATTTGAAGCCGATATCTTCGTTTTTGCGATCAGGAGAATGTTTGCCATAGATATTACACAAATAAGTAGACAGAAAGAAGGACAGACGGATATGTCTAGGTGTTTCCCAAATTTCATATTGATCAAGATATATGATGCCTGAAGCATCTTTCTTAATACAATACAAATATTTTATACAGAGGAATTAATTTTCAATATTCTATTATAACGAGTGGGCTTGGTCGATCCTTTCCATTTTTGCACAAAGACTGCACAATATTTTTTGAAATTTTTATAGATCCACCTGGTATGGTTTATGAGTAATTAACAACAAACCCAATAAATTTTTTTGCTTTCGAAAACAGAGGTGTTCTCAGTCTATATTATTTTGTGGGTATATCCTTTGACCGATTGGTGTCCATTTTCGATACCAACCTGCGTAGATGAACTTCCAATGTTTTCGTCAAATTTCAAATTCGACGGACGAGCGGACAGACAGACGGACAGACCAACATGCTTAAAACAATTCTAAATTTGATGCTGATCAGGAGTATATAAGCTTTGTGTGGGGCTCGTGAAGCTTTTTTCTGTGTATTACGAAAAAATGACAAAATGAATATACCTCTTATATACCCGTTCAGTGATGGCTGTAAAAAAAATCAGGAATAACATCGTTAGTTAAGGAATCGTTGATAAATTTTATTGACAAATTTTTAATTAAGATCTGGAATGTATGCGTGGATTGTATGATGACCATAAACGTTAAAAGTTTCTTGCTTGTTATCTATGCGCGCGTTACATATAATAACTTTCAGACTACTCTGTACTTGTAGCCCCGTTGCATTGCTTCGAATCTTGTTTCCCTCTCATTAAATTTCATCTTCTGTTTTTGATACTTTAGCATATGTTTTTCTTTTTTTTTTTTCCAAATATTCGTTTCGTTTTTTTTTTTTTTCTAAATCTACCACAGGAAGATAATTATCACCGTAATATACATTAACAAAAGAATTTTTAAATGCGTTTATAAAACGAAAATTAATTAAAATTCAAATTTAATTCACCGAAAAATTTATTTCTTTTTTCTTTTTGTGAAGAATTATTTTTTCTTTCGAGTTTTGTTGCTTTTTTTTAATGTTTATTTTTAGTTTTTTTTTTTTTTTTTTTTTTTTTTTTTTTTTTTTTTTTAAAAGAACATTTATTTATATAAAAATATTTTTATGATTCATTGTCCTTGCCAAACAATGAGAAATGCATTTAAATGCGAGAACACTTATACGCTTACACACACACAATCAAAACCGAAACGCAGCAACACTCATTCACTGATTTATACTCGGTTTCGCGCATATACAAATATCTACATAATTATTATATTTCAGCGCCTATTGTTTCATAGAAAGGAGTGGAAATGAATAGACAGAAAGAATAGGTGTTGTGGAGGGATGCGGGCACTATTACGCTTATTTAAATGCTCGTCCTTTGTTTCATATTCAATTCTATGGACCATAAAGGCACATGAATTTCTGCATATATTCGCATATATATATATGCGTATGTATGTGCATGAATGGGAAAAACGACATTTTTCCTTTTAGTTTTGGTGAATTGTGCGTACAAAATTAAAAAAAAAACAAAAAAAAAACAACAACAATGAAATTAAAAAACAAGTACTTCGGCTTCTGCAGTTTGTTCTTAAAGAGAAAGAAAAGTCTCTAATGATAGTCTGAACTGGATGATATATATATATATATATATATATATATATAATACTGTTATTATTATTTTTCTATAAAGTGAACAAGGATTTATTTTCTCAGTTTTGATACCTCCTTCCATAAGGGATAAAAATATACTCATTTTGTTGCTCCATTTGTAATGCAAATAATATAAACAAGCTTTTTCTCTCTCTTCATACGTATTTTATTTTTTCGTAAAAGAAACAATAAAATTTTATGTTTTATAGGGTTTTCCTGTTGGGCGCCCTATTTTCGTTTGATTGTTTTGAAACTTTTTTACTATCGGTGTTTTTTTTTATTCATTTTTTACAATACGATGTATATTTTGTTAAATGTGTATAATGCATGGAATTATATATATAAAAACAGTTGATCGATGGAATGATTTTGTTGATTTTATAAATAAACATAAATGACAACAACAATAAATATCGGACCAATTTCGTTTTTCTAGATATAATTTTAAAGTTACGTGCGTGAGATAAACAACCAAATCTAATAATCTAAGACAGGCAGATAGAAATCCTTAATCAACTCAGTTAATCAAGGTGATCGAGAAAATTTATGCGTCAGCTATATCTAATATACTATATCTTATATCCTCTGTGTATGATGTGTATATCAAAAAATTTAGTACATTAGAAACTTTAATTATAAATTCTGGTCTATTTTTAAATTTCAATTTAGTTTTAGAATTCTTTGTGTTTTTATCTATTGTAGACAAAGTGTTGAATTCGGAATTTTGGAACTTAAAAGCGCTAAACTATTTGCATGACTTTTAACAATTTGTTTGTTAGAGATCGGAGTCTTTTATGCTATATTTAATAATATATAAATAACTCTAGTTTTCTGCTTTTTATTTCCGGAATAATAATAATACCCTTTGCCAATACCAATCGGCAATATAAATATATAAACTCTTTAATTGCCAAATGAATAATCAAAAGTTTCTTATCTTAAAAATTTTCGAAATAACAAACACTCCCTTTGTATTTGTATAAGAACTTACTTTAAAGTAATTTGAATCAATTAGTCAGTCGCCAATCGTTACTGTATTCCATAATGCCTCAGCGATCAGGGATCTTTTTTAATTTTTCGTTTTGAATATGATTTGCTTAGCATTATTTAGGAAAGTTTAGATACTATAGGATTGATTGCGTGTGTGACAACTATGCTTTTATTACCTCTTTAGGGCTTTTTCTTATTAAATAAATTTACCCCTAGATACTTTTTTGTTACGAATTATTTTGCTAAAATTCTGTAATTAATTAGATTGCTATTCTACACCTGAGTGAGTATCAATCTTTTCTAAGAATTCCTTTCGGTAAAAATTTCTTTGCAAATATTTAATTTTGTTTTTGGTTTTCAAAGTATGTGTATATGTTTTAAATTTCTCCAAACTCGTTAAATATCTATTTTGTTACATAAATGAATTTCCTATAGAAATCTGCATTTGCACAGATTTCATATCAAATCAATTTCCGGCTTATACAAGAAAAAAAAAAAAAGAGAATAAAGTACAAAAAACGGACTCTACAGTATATATGTGTATTTTTAAATACGTCTAATGAACCAGACGTGTTTTTTAGGCTTTCAATGTCGAAGTAATAAAAATGAAAAGAAAAAGGAAAAAAGAAAAAAATAAAACAAGTAAGCAATTATATTTGGCTTAGACCGAACCCTTTGATAACCAACATTGACAAGTTTTGTTGAAGTTTTTCTTAAATACGTTTTAAAAGTAAAAATAATAATATTATATATAAAGTAAAAATAATAATATATTAGGCATACTTACGTGTTTTTAATATTAAATAATAAATAACTAACTTTACTCTAAATGTAGACATAAGGGCGTTCCATTACATACCTACGATTAAATGGATATTGCTGTTTAAGCTATTTAAGTATAACTATACCGGATGGATGGATGGATGGATGGATGGGGTTGGGTGGCTCCAAGGGATGCCTTTTATGTGTCAAATATATTTCACAAATCTAATAAGATTTGTACATAAGTGTGAAACATAAAAGTGAAGAAGCTACATTCAAGCTCTTCAAGTTGAATATTGAATATTCAAAAACATTTTTTGTTGATTAAAGTTTAGTTTATATGATAAAACATTTCGGTAACTACATAAAGATGTTTTTATTAACTTTTAAGGAGTGAAGGAAGAATTTTTTCTTTTTCTTTTGTTTTCATGTCCCACTACTTTAGCCTTCTCGTTGGATTAAATAGAATTAATAATTGATGACCTCGGAGACATACGATGCGCGTTACAAACGTATCAATAAAATTAATTCATAACTTTGGATTACAGAAAAGCGTAAAAAAATTTATTTAAATTAATTATCGTCAATACAATTTATGATTAAATGCAATTTAACGATAACATTGCTCGCATTTGTCATACATGGTAATAAATTATTTTAATTAAATCCTATTAAAAATGTTTATGAAAAATTTAATAATAACAAATTACAAAAATTTATTTAAATACACACATGCATACGTATAGTTTTACAAAAAGGCCCCTTTTCACTACTACATCATTATATCTATTAACGTAAATATATTAAGTTTAGCAGACAATTTGTGCAATTAATTAACAATTTAATCATTTGATTTGATAATTTGATTTTAGAAATTATATAAAATTATGATATAAAATAATATTAAAAGAAAAATTTGTCAGAAAGATCAAGGGACAGGGCACACCTCTCTCTTGAGTCTCTGATATTATATAATGAAAGTTGAAAACAGACTTATTTTATTATATAAAATAATACTATGCGACCTTGTTCATTAATTATCATAATTATTAGAACATTTTCTGTTTATTCTAAGGCAGCAGCATTCTATTAGTCTGTTTGCTGTAAATTTTCAGAAATATTGTAACTAATTTAATATAAATAATTGAATATTTTACAACTCTCAAATTTTTTTTTTTTATTTAATGGTGCAAACACTTTCTTCTCAATTACACTAAAAATATAAATAAATGTTTTTGTATTTTTAGCTTGGTAGACGACCTCTTTTGTGTTCGACAAATTTCGAGAGAAACTTTGTGCCTAATAGTTGTAATTAATAATCAGAAGAATAGACCAGAGTCTATTATTCTGTTTAGCGAAGAGAAATTTTGATTTACGATGGTAAACTTCAAACTTCATCGAAAATATAGAACATTTTTGCCTGAGTTTTAATATATGTTTTGAAAATTCTTCTCATTTTAATCAAAAAAATATCTTTCGTATGCCATTGTCGTAGATAATCGTCATTCACTTTCATTGCACTTTGTTACATTTCCGTGAAAATTCGGGAATAGAAATTGACTGAAATTAAATAACTTACACTTTTGAACTCGATTTGATATCACTCAAATTAGATTTCCTAAGTGAAAGTTTTGTAACGATTTTATAGATGTTTCTTTCCCCTGAAACTAAATGATAGAAATTTTCGCCACTTTTCGAAACAAATAATAAAATATAAAATAAATATAATCTCATATGCGAGTATAAAAATTCAAACAATCTTTATGCTTTTATTAACTTCGAACATCAGTCTTTAAATACCGCTCGACTTGAACGTCCCATATTAAAGGCAGTAAAACTATCTCGCAATTACTAATTTCCGAACTTTGTAATGTTGTTAAATTGTCTTATAAATTTTACTGAGTCAACTTCATGTATTACACCAACTTCACCGATTATAAGCCGAAATTATGGTTATCTATCTAATAAATTTGTGTGTATTTGTCATATTTATCATCTTTAGTTATAAACTGCATATATATATATATATGAAATATTATAAATGTATGTATATCGATGATAATCTGTTACAAACATTTATAATAAACAAGCAAAAGGTATTATAAAGAATACTGCGTAGGGAATGTAAGGGTCGATGGTTTAGTAATCTGGACTGTTTATGATAAAATTCTTTTAAGTTCACAAATAAGAGTATCTATATAATCATAGAGTAATTTTTACAATGTAATATTATTGATTTGAATTTGGGAAATTTTTTTGAGATTTTCTAGAACTTTACTCAAAATAAAAGATTGAATTTCTAACGTTTCTTAGTTTTTGCCTTTAATTTAAGGAAAGCATGATTGTTCGACATCAAATGAATTTTATAAGGTGTTTGTTTGTGGTTTGTGACTTGTATGTCCGTCAAGCAAGCCCTTTAATAGGGTTACTTTGCTTTCCCAGGATTTCTTCCTCTCTCAGTATTTTCATCCGCTTGCCTTAGTACCGTATGACACACTAGCGTTAACTTTGTGCTTCGGCAGCGTTGTCCGCGTTGTCCGCGTTGTCCGCCTTTAGAACTATCCAACTGTTCTTCTCGACTTTCTATATACTCTCACTCTATTACTCTTAATACTATTCCTTCTTTACGTGCTTTACAATCGTATCTAACCACTGCCGTGCCTATATTATGATATTAGTCGAAGCAACTGATCAAATAAAACAAAAAGATGGTTTTCTGTGGTCGATTAGTTCCCGATTTTTCGATTTAGCATTTATTAAGAAGAATCTCAATTTAGAATTTTATGCAGAACTTGTAAATCGTTTGATATTGAAGAAAAACATATTCTATGAACGATATATAATGAATGATGAATGAATAATGAATATAATTTTCTGCTTCTATAACCTTATTTAACACGTCATATACTTTGACAAGCTATTTTGCGATCGATACAAGTTAGTGCAGTAATATCGTCATCAATATTTTTCGAAAGGCCACTTTCTGTTTGGACTAAATCGGTAGCAAATGGCAAACAGTGGCAAATGTGGCTCTTTATCTCTTAAAGTCATGCTTCTGAAATGATATGCAAAACTGTCTCTAAAACTGAGATTTTCTTGAAACAGTTTTCCCTGTGATGTTTACAAGGCTATACAAGGCTATCTATTTTGTGGTTCTGAACGTAAATGTATATAGAATAAATTTCTGATTGAGATTTGGATCAAATTTTCCTTTCAGTATATCGCCTGAACCTTCCCATTATTTATGGAATCCATTATCATTCAAATGTCCCCCACGTGACGTGTTAGAGGACTGGACCCTGTTAAGGTGATTTTCGATAACTTTTCTGCACTTAGCGGGCCATAGCTTGGCCATAACTTGACGAATGTTCTTTTTCAAAGCGTCGAGAATTTGAAGATTGTTCGCATAAATTCGATGTTCTGTGTAACTCCACAAAAACAAGAGAAATCGCCCAATCATAATGACCAATTCACATCACTAAAACGTGAAATTACAAGTCCAAGAAATTTCTCCCACAACAATGAAAAAATGGAACGGATTGTGTAGCTTGCAACACTGTCCTGTTGCAATCACATATCTTCAACATCCATATATTCAGTTTCACGCCAGTCCAATAGTTAACGCCGAAATAGATAGATAATCATGTGACTGTAGTGGATAAATGGATCTTCTTCGGCACCTTCATTAACAGCACCAATGTTTCTGGTAGAGCGTGTGTTTCAATGATGTGTGGGTTTTAAAAAATTTCTGTCATAGATCCATTTTCTTCAAATTTCTTCATAGTTTTGTCAGTTTTGCGGTCAGATGGACGATTATGTCGACCATAACCTGCTTGTAATAAATGAATTGTTCCTAGCACAGAATCAACATTTACTACAGCAGTAATTTAGCTGATTTTTTAAAGTTCTTGATAAAATGTTCGAAAAAATAAATTCGAAATTTTTTCTAGATAAAAAGCGCTGGAGACGACAAACAAACAAATAATTATCGGTTATATATTAATTAATGAAAATAATAGTTCCGCTGCTTTCACTGTTTGAAGATGTAATGCAGTGTTTTGTAAATAATTGATAAATTTCTTATATTACCTGGAAGAAGCTCTACACCTGTATTTCTTCTATCTTTTATTGTTAAAAGTTTTCACTATTGGAATTAATCCGGACTAAAAATTAGTTGCACCGAGGTATGTCCCTCACAAATTGTGAACTGAAGTTCATAAATGCAAATTTACTTCAATTTCTATCTTCTCTTCTTTTCTCTTCTCTGTTGCTTGCTCGTCACTAATATAAACATATGGAACAATTTTGATCATACGACTTCCAAGTGAATGTATTGAATGTCTATTCGATGAAAATCTTTAAATATAGGACTCTTTGACTCTTTAATAGAGGTCTGTATTAATGAAATTACTCGATTCGATTCATTCTGGGATAATGAATATAAAAATTGTTCTATTACTGTTACATCATTGATGCAAATATTCATTTTGCGCCTGTGATATGTTTTGCATATGGAGAGAAAATGTTTCATCTGTCAGTCGTTTTTGTTATTGTTTACTTACTTACTTACATTTATTGCTACTGTATATTCCAATAAAACATCAATTGATTGTTTTTGGCAATTCTACAATTGTTTTAATGTAAAAATATTCATCCGAACCGAAATTTAGGCACAAACACTTGTACGCATTCACACGCCTGAGAATAACAAATATTTACTTTTCGTCGTCTATACAATTTGTCAGTCTTTTTTTTGTAGATTTGTATCTTCTTCTTAGTTGCAATAATGTAAAAACTATTTATTTTGTGTTTATTGTGCTTGGTTACTTGTTTATTTATTTATTTATTTATTTTTATATATATATATATATGTGTGTGTGTGTGTGTTTGTATGTATTTTTTTCTTCATTTGCATGTAATTGCTATTATCTTTTTATATATCCTATTATTTGTTGTTGTTATTATTTTTTCTTCTTTCATTTGAACAATTTAATGCTTTTTCCGTTGTTTCTTATATGTTTTAGGTGTACTTTTTATTAACACAAACACACACACACACACACACACATATATATATATATATATATATATATATATATATACATAGAAGTAATATGCGATATGCAAAGTAAAGACATAAATGTTGAAATTTTTTGGCAACACTTGCGTGTTATTTAATTCAAATCTAGCGAATTTCGTTGTTACTCTTCTTAGTGCTATTACTTTTACGTGAGGCAGTCAACTTGCGATAATGGTATGCTAATTGTATCGACTTATTTGTAACATAGAAATGTTTTTTAAAGGAGTCTCCTTAAGTCTTTTCGATCGCCCGTTCTTACAAGAATGTACAAGAAAATTTTAAATCTGACTACCTGACGCAATCGTAGCCGAGTTGTTAAGGAGCATTTATAGTCTAAGTTAGTCTGTGATTTCAATCATACGTTGTAAATTTATTTGCATATATATGAAATGAATAAATAAATAAATTAAAAAAATCTGTTTTAATTACCTGTACTGGTCTAACGATTGAAAAGTTCTTTACAACTCAATCAATTTTGCTTTTCACAAAACTCTTTTGCAAATAATAACGGAAAGACCTAAAAAGCAAATAGAGCTTACATTTATATGTGTTTAAATCGACACGCCCACGAATAAAAGAGTACATTATATATGGATATTAAATTTAATTAAATTTTTGAATAACATTTATAAGTGATTTTAACTTTTTTTTTTTTGCTTTTACGTTAACATAAAATGCCCGTGAGAGAGAACACGAAAAATTCTTGAAAATTGTTAAACGTTTCATTCGTATATCTATTTTATTCATCTGTTTATCTACAATTAGGAGTTCAAATAATCACTTCTCAGATGTTGTACATCGAAGGCAGAAACGTAAACACTTATTAACATTTTTCAGAAAGCTGATGCAACCAAACTCCCGATTGGTTAACTAACACTAAAATGGTATCTATGCGATAAAAGGATATTTATCAATTAATTTCCAATAAATATAGTTTCTTGTCGTCTAGTATAAAATATCTTATAATGTGAATATCGGTCTGATAAATTGTCATCTATAGATAGTTTCTAAAGTTCGACCTAACTTTATCGTTTACAGATTTGTTTTATTTTGAAGTAGTCAACTCTCGTGCGGAGAGTTTCAATTGAATAATGAAATTTATTGTAGAAGTGTGGAAGAAAGAAAAATGCCGATTATGTTGCCAAAAATATTGAAACGTTTACACTATAATGAAATCAACGTTCTTTGCTGGCTGGTTCCACGTTCGCTTAGAGTAAATTTAATAGAAGATTAAGAAATAGATTTAGATCGTGTCAAAATCCCTTGTCGGTGTATTTAACTTAAAAATATTGTAAATTGTTATTAAAAATTAATAATTTAATATAATGAGTTATTTGGTTCATAAATAAGGCTATATTCATGATCGAAATTAGCTGTAGTCGTCATATATAAAAAAAGTTCTTATGATCCTCACATGTATAGTTGATTATATGTAAATTACAAGCATAGAGAGATTTCTTAAACGATGTTTTATTTTGGAATGACAAATATGTACGAGCCATGCCTGGCTTTAATTCTTTACTTTTCTTTCCATTATTATCATTCATAGGGGGATGTTTTTTTTTTGTTTTTTTCTTCAAAAAGCTGCTCGCGTAGAAACATTTAATTTTTTATATACAAAAAGTAGACACTCGTTATCTACATACGAGAATAAGTGAGCGACTTCGTATGTAAATGAAAATATACAGACAATTATAACTTGACAACTAGTACCTCAACAGACTAATGAATTGCAATTTGTTTATCAGATAGAAGACAAAATCTATATAACAATATATATAATATGTAATCTACATATATATATAAATTGCTTAAGTCCAAATGTAAATAAACAATTGATTGGTAACTTTTTTTATATAGATAACTTAACCTGTATTTAGTTTCTTGCAATGATTTCGTTATAAAAAATAGAACTCATAGAATTCGTGAGACTCGTAACTGGTATAGACAGACAATAGAATATGTTTTGAACGCTGAGTTATATGTAAATGATCGAGTAAAAATCTTAGAGAATTTGATCATTAATATATATTAAATAATAATTCCTAGAACAAATTGTTTGCTAAATATGCAGAACTAGATCCATAGTTACGGAGAAATCGGTTAAATTTTAAATTTAACTCATTACTTCGAAAAAATTTGCTGTTTGTATATATATATATATATATATACGCCCTATAAAGGGCGTTTCAATAACTGTGCACTATTTTATTTACAAATAAAAACATCTACTTTTTGAGTGAGTTGTGGTATTATAATATATATTGGAGCATTGTAAAGTGGACATGTTTCGATTAAGAGTAGAATAAAACACCCGTGATGATAGGTCTTTTTACTGTTTTCATCGAAATTTTCGATGACTTTCTGAAAAAGATGTGAATGTATCTCACCGATGATGCGTTGGATCTCGTCCTTTAGCTCAGAAATTGTTTCTAATTTATTTAAGTAAAACCGAGATTTCAGAAATCCCTAAAGAAATAAATCACACGCTGTTAACTTGCATGATCTTGGTAGCCAGTTGGCATCAGAATTTCCTGAAGTGGTGTGTCCTGTAAATCGTTGCTGCAATAAGTCGATTAAATTCTGCGCGGTTTGGTAGGTGGCACCGTCCTTCTAAAACCACATCTCGCCCAGATTCGTGCCATCTAGTTGATGCCATAACAACTTAGTTATCATGTCCCTTTAAGAAACACCACTTACAGTCACTATAATACCGACATTATTCTCAAAGAATTAAGGCCCAATTATGCCGCCTAACAAAAACCTCATCAGACTGTTGCTCGAAGGCATTTGTTTCTCATGGTTCGCGTAGGGAATTTTTGAGTCCCAAATTCAACAGTTTTGTTTTATAATGACCATTATATTTGATATTGGGAAATAGTAATGTTCTGTCCGCTCGTACCAAGCGTAGCTTGTTGGAAGCTTTTGCGGCGCAATAGGTGACACTGCTCAACGATGGATGCAAGAATACATTTCGGAAGCCAGGCACAGGGTCGAAAATCGATATCACCTACGTCAGTATTGATCTTGTGTCGAGGTCCAGACGGTCATTCGGCTTCCGTACTGTTTCGTAATAGACGGCCTTGGTGCTTGCAGGAACTATCCTCATCGATATCCTGGTGGTAGAAATGCGACGCGCGTAGGAAAAATTAGAAAATATTCCACTAACATACTACCAGCCTCCGCGAAATAATACCTTACGGTGGTCCCGCGGAAGAGACTGGTCGACGAAATGTGTTTAGGGGGTAGGTTTAGTACGTAGGTGCAATGGATGGTGAATCGTGCATGCGACTGGCACGGGCCTGTAGTATCTTTGGAAGATTCCTACCTCCAGCTCGTATAGCAAACACACACACACACGCATATATATATATATATATGCATACGACACATCCATTGACAATTTTATATCGACATATTTTCATAAATCCATATGTATGCATTTTTGTTTATATGGAATAGTCGATATAAAATTGTTTTCAATGGATGTGTTGTATGCATGGCGCTTAACACTTGCTCACATGCATATATATGTCATTGAATATGTACGTATACGTATATACATCTATATATATATATATATATATATATATATATATAGATCTATATATATATATATATATATATATATATATATGTTTGTATATGTCCGCCGTTGAAATTGTCAATTGTATGGCATTGTCATAAATCACTTTGTTAAAAACAACTGTTACAATCAATACATGGGTGCATATATATATATAAACATATATGAATATATGTATATGATACAGTTATATATTGTACACCTATCCATTTGCTACCCACACAGATTTACATTATTTTGTTCGATTTTATTTTCTATGGCTATTTTTTCACATTTTTATATCCCAACACAAAATAAATGAAGGTTCACTTATTTTATCGTTTCGTTTGCAACATTTCAAAAGTTAAAAAGTAAATATTCTAATGTTTAAGTGGTTAAGGCACGACCATAAATATGCTTGGATAAGTTGAAAAACTAAATAAATTTTCGAAAAAAAATTAAAACAAAAAAAATTTTCATTACAAATATTCGATCGAGAACGAAGGAATTATTTATTAATGAAATTTTGAGTAAATAATTGCACCTATTGGAGCCATCATGAAAATCATCACACTCTTTATCATGTTTATCGAAAAGCTTTGAAATCTATAAATATAATCTTCGGAGGATAAGTATTTGAATTTCACCTCAAATTAAATCTAGTTTTCTAGACACTTTTTTTTGTACACCATATGTGAATAAAACGTTACTAAATTAATCAATCCGTCCATATATAATAACCAAATGTAGACATAAGAGATCCTTATCTGTTTTGGACGATTGCTTTCGTTACAGTATCAAAAGAAAAAAAAAAAAAAAATATTACAAAGCACTGAATTCGGATTCAAAAATGTGAGAATGTGATATTGAGGGAAGTAAAAATCTTTCATTTGCATTTACTTCATTTGCTATGATCATACGTTGATTCTACGCCAAATTGTTGCTATCTGTAACTTTGTTCTTATTTTAGACAAATAATTCAGATCTAAGCGACGAGTATATAATATTCGCCTTCAGGCGTTTTTGTAATATTTTCAGTTGGATTATTTCTGCTGTTGAGGATAGGCGGAAGTTTAACATTACTTGTGCACTTAGTTGCAGACAAAATATTGTATAAAATGTCATTGGCTTGAAGGAGCAAAAAAAGGAACACAAATGGCCAACGCTAACATCCTAGCATGTAATTGTCGCAACTGTTGTTCATAGTGTGATGTAACTTACGTATAAATTACATAAATACATGTCTATGTCTATGTTTTGCAGCTGATATCAACACCTTTTAGCAAATTTAAAAATAATATTGTTTTGCATTTGTTTTTATAAACACTTCACATTTATATTTTTTTCGTTTTCAATGTTTTTCTTCTTTTGTTTTAGTTTTCGTTCTGACCTCACAAAAACTTAATAAATTTAGTTATAATTTGACCCTAATTACCCTTTAATGGTCTTTCAAACTTTTACAACTCTATGTCGCTTTATTTGTATTTTCCTTCTCTTCTGTTACTTTTTTTTTCTTCTTAATTTAATTTCAATGTTTTCTCTCTTTATGGTATTATCGTGAAAAGCACATTAGCCGATGCAAAAGAATTTTTTGCAGTTAATTAGTCATAATATGCATTTGATAAAAAGAAAAAAAATTTAAGCAGCGACCGTCATCATATCTGACTTTTTATGATTTATTAACCATGGAAACCGAATTACGATAGGAAAGAAAAAAAAAAACATTTTCGAAATGAACATTAAAAGTCATATATTTATATGATTAAATTTAAAAAATTGTCTGTAAAAAAAATGGTAGGATTTTTTCGTAAAAATGCTCTGCTATCGTTCGTTATTTCTTAAAGATTATGTTGTAATTTTTCTTTTGTTTGGGTTTTTCAAAAGTCTGCCCTTCTATCACAAAACAGACCATGTTCGAACAAAATAGATCATATGCAAGCTGTCTTCATGTTCTCTTACCAAGAAGACATACTACAGGACTAACAACGCTTCTTATTAACTGTGGCGTTCCGCGGCCAGTGTATAGCAAAGATGTGAATCTCGGCGCATGTAAGTTCGTCCTGATTCAAGACGTGAACCCGTAACACTCCGAGGTAATTTCTGGGAATTGAGCTCAAATTCATATCAAGGAGTACAAGGATTTTCGTTCCAAAGACAGTCTATACTAACTAATTATGGACCAATTAAAAAATTGTTAGTTTTGCCCAAAGCCACAACGTCGAACCCTTATGCGAGATTTAATTATTGCCAAAAATATCTATAATTTTGGACGTAGTTTACGTATTTTTTTTTTAAAGCGACTTGAGGGTTTTGTTGCGTTCAATACCTACTGCTACGTTATTACGTTATCTGCTATTTCTGAGACGAATGAAAAGAAATAAGTGTTTTCAATCTATGTCTTCGATAAGAGTGCGCAAAATTTTCACATATAATAAAAGGGAATTGAATTTTCAGAAATGAACTTCACTGAGCGGTGTTCTTCATTGCAACTATCAAGTGTAAGATTTTCAAACGCACTTTTCTTCACATCAAACCTTTTTGATAAATATAGGATAGAAGTTCTGTACAAAAAAATGTTACGATCGGCTAATACATGTGCCCTTTATCAAGGGAAAGCATTGCCATTTTTTCACCTAACATTGCTAAATCGTTCATATTATATCTGCCTTTTCTTCATAGCGCTCAAAAATAGCGTTGGAGTTTGTTGCTTTATAAAACATACCGAATGTAATGATTTCTCCCATCAGTTTGAGTATTTATAACTGTGACATTGGTATTTGTACGATATCAGTTTTGGTTGTTTACAAGTTGTCGTCAAGTGTGCATTAAAGTGCAAGGAGATGCATGCCAACAACCACCATTTATGGCATGTTATTCTATATTAAACTGAAAAAAAAAATGTAGCTGAAACTATTGAATTGATTAACCTAAATTGAGTTGAGAGTGCAGTATGTTATGAAATAGAAAATGTTGAAAGTGGTTTGCGAGGTTTCGTGCAAAAAATTTTTATCTTGAGAACGATGAATATTCGCACTAGAAGTTATTAAAAAATGAAATTCGAAGTTTCCTAGACAAAAATGTATTATCAATCCAACAGGTAATAAAATTATATCCAGGTATGCCGATCGTTTTATATACACAAGCTTTATCTAAAAAAAAAAAAAATCGCAAAAATTTAAATTTTGATACTCTATAATATTTTGTAGGCGTAGCAGATTTATTCGATTTTAATGGAGATCACGTGGATTTTGATTGTATAGCTTATGAGTAAAAGCAGATGTGTTTTGAGTTTATTTTATACTATAGGCGTGTCCTTTGACCAAATTGGCTATAAAATGATTACTAGACAGCCGAACGGACACGCCTATTTGGATTTCGAATTTGATCAAGAATATACAAACTCTATTGGCCTTTTGAGCTTCCTTCTTAATGTTACAAAAATTTTTGCAAAAAACTGAAACTTCAATACTCAATTACTACAGGATAGCTAACAAAGTAGACGTGAGAATTTTTATAGATCTATCTTCTATATATAGTTTATGAGCAACGAGCAATAAAGCCAATTTTTTTGTTTTCGAAAACAAAGGTGGTCTCAATTTACCTTGTACTGTAGGAGTGTTCTACGATAGCTTTGGCCGATTTTCAATCTGATTGTAAGATCTTACAATGTCCCTTACCACATTTGAAACCGACATCTTAACTTTAGGCACTAGGAAAATGTTTACCACAGACATTACAGACAGGCGGACATACTTAGATCGATTCAGAATTTGATATTGATTAAGAATATAAATATTTTGCTCCGATTAAACTTGAATATAATTGATAGACATGTAAACTGGATAACGTATTCGGGTTTACGAAAAATTGGTTTATAGGAATGTTATTAGAGAAATGCTAATTTGCTATGAATTTATTATGTAATTTGAAAATTTTTCTTCGCAATAGATCCACATATGCAATTTTCTATAACTTTTCAGTAAAAAGTCCCTTAGCAAATGTAGTGTAATAGTTTATTTTGTCATATTTGCAAACCTTTAATGCAGATTAGTTACCCCAGTTACCTAATATTGGACAGGCATATTATATAGTTCAATGAGAACAACTGTATATGAGACAATTTTAATTCAAAATTTCTTCATATTAATGGATACAGCAATGGATATGGCAATTTTGTATTTGTATTTGATACGCCAAGCATTATTGCAGAAAGTTAACGTTTTATCGAGAATAACACCCAAATTCATAACGTGATCCGAAAAATGAATTCAATGACTTCTTAAATTGTGAAAGCAGATGAAACAATTTCCACGGTATCCCATAAAAAGGGAAAAGTTTGAACGCCTTCCAATTTTTTTTTAAGTTAAATGTAGTGGGCATAAAAGATTCAGCACATGTGAGCCTAAGGATCTTGTTTATTTTTATTTGCATAATTTTTACAATTTGTTTAGTATTTCAAAGCGAAGTTCATGCGACCCGTAGAGGCCGATGTCATTGGCGTATAAAGCAACGTGAGTATTATTATTAAGCTTGGGAACGTTAGTGTAGAAAATCGAATACAAAACTGAAGCCAGAATAGATCCTTGTTAAAATTCTGTGGGAATAGATAATAAGTTGAAAAATTAATCCAAAATAGAAACGCAGCTATATTGTGATCAAGTGGCGGTCAGAACACTCAAGCAACACCGCACAATAGTATGCAAGGACATCGACGAAATCACCACTAAAGAAGATATCGGTGAGGCGTTAAAGAACCAGTTCGGTGTCACTAAGGCAAGCGTTGTGAGCCTAAAAAAGGCATACTGCGTAGCGCTAATAGCTACAATTAGTCTGTAAATTGGCGACGCTGCGAAGATTCTGATAAGCAGCAAGCTCAGAATAGGCTGGGTGATTTGCAGGGTCTGACAACATCGGTGTCTGGAATGTGGGCACATAACGAAGCAATGCAAAAGTGAGTGCGACAGATCCAAGATTAGTCGAAGATGTGGGGAGGAGGGCCATATTGCAGAAAACTGCGCGAAGGAACCCCTCTGTATGTTTTGTAAGGGGAGCACAACGGCTTTGCGATAGCGAGAACAAAAGGCGTAGTCTACTGTAGCTACTACGTACCCTCAAGCTGGGCGCACGGCAAATTCGTACGTATGTTAGACGAACTAGTGAAAGACGCCGGGAATAAGCCATCAGTCGTAGTTGGAGGCGTGGGCCTTAGAATAGGGGAGCAAGGCGTAAAATGCAAAGAGGCGCAGCTTGTTGCCGCGCTAGAGGTGACACTGCTCAATGATGCATGCAAAAATATTTTTCGGAAGGCAGGCACAGGGTCGTAAATCGATAGCAACTACGTCAGGAATGATCTTGTGTCGTGATCCAGACGGTCATTCAGCGAGGACTATACAAACAGCGATCACCAGTCCATATACGTCGATATCATAACGAAGGAAGGTAGGGGAAGCATCCGGACCAAATCCACTGGTCTAAAGCGGAAAAAGTCAGCCTTTGGCGAGGACGTCTTTAAAATCATCGTGGATTCGCATAAGAGAAAAGAAGGCACGGCCAAACCAACAACTGCGGAACGTTCAGGAACTTCTTACGAGCGCATGCGACGCCGCTATGCCACGAAGAAGTAACGGTAAATTGGGAAGTCCGTGCCACTGGTGGAACAGGAAAATAGAGTTACTGATAACTTGCTGAATCTCCACAAAAGCCGGCGCTTAGAGCTGAAGAAAGCGATAAGAAGTACCAAGAAAAACAGCTTCGAACACATATGCCAGGAAGCCAATATTAACCCATGGGGAAAGGCATATAAAGTTGCAATGAAAAATGAAAGGACACAACTTACTTGCCTTCTTGCTGAGCAGAATCGTCGCAAAACTTTTCCCACAAAGGCCGCCTTATGTAGTTGCGGATTTCTTTGGCAGGGAACAAGAGCCATCTTCGATTGTTACTACGGGAGATCTACTTGTGGCCAGCAAAAGAATTGGTAACAGAAAGGTCCCAGGCCCAGACGAAATTCCTAAAAGGCAGCGATTAAAAGAAAACCGGAAATATTTGCCCAGCTTCTACAACAATGTCTCAGACATAGAGTCTTCCTAGATAAATGGAAGATACAGAGTCTCGTTTTGATACCGAAAGGTAACAAGCCATCGGCGGAACCATCATCATATAGGCCAATTTCCCTTCTGGATATGATGGGCAAACTGTAGTATACAAGAGTCTTTTATTAGTAGCCGAAAAAAAGCCAGAGATGTGCCAAATAAGAATCGGGGAACACATGGTTCAATCATTCCCCGCGCTTATATATCTGGGAGTTGTAATTGACCACCGCCTCCACTTCAGACGTTTTATTGATTACGTGGCGAAGAAAGTGGCTGGCATCCGCAAAGCATTGGCGAGGATTGTGCCAAATGCGGGAGGGTTGAAAACACCGAAGAGGAAAGTCGCATCCGTGCTGCTGACCTCGGTCATCACGTATGCGAGCCGAGTATAGGCGAATGCACTGACCGTAAAGTCGGCACACCGAATATTGGCGGCAATATAGCCATAAAGCAGATATATGCTTTCCGTACTGTGTCAGAAGGAGCAGCGCTAGTACTACCAAGCATGCTGCCAGTCGACATTCTTGCTGATGAAATGAACCGCATTTGCGAACGGCATCGCGGCAACGCGCTCATCCTCACGCGACGAACGGATGGCCACGTTGAGGATGTGGCAGTCGCGGTGGGAAAGAACGATAAAAGAAGGATTGGCGTTCGTTTTTATCCCAAACGTAAGACGATGGATTTAAAGACGCCACGGTGAGGTAAACTACTATCTCACTCAGTTCCTGACCGGCCATGGCTGCTTTCGAAAGTATCTGCACAGATTCGGGCACGACAGCTCGCCTAACTGCTCGATATGCGTTACAGAAGAAGACGCGGAGCATGTAGTGTTCCATTGCAGCAGATTTGAGAACGGACGGCCCCAAGTGTCACCTAACGGGATAACGAACAAAATGATCAGCAGTGCAGCAGCTTAGAACACCGTAGTCGCATTTGTAGGCAAGATCCTCGTAGAGTTACGACGACTGGAGAGACAACGGGCGGAAAGAAAAGGCAGTGGAGACCAATAAGGGACTCCACCAAACGAAGCACGCTAATTGCAATCAGCATCCGGCTAACGATCGTCCCGCGTAGCCCTTTGAATTTATTACTATGTACATATATATGTTATATGTGTTAGTGTATATATGTATATATTTGTTTGTTTTATTTGTGACAACACGTTTATGTTTTCGTTTAACTAATATTCGTCAAATAAGTGTTCATTTCACAAATAGATATTAATGTTTGGATATTAGAAGCAGTAACAAAGAGACAAAAAACAAATAGAAAATTACGGAAAAAACTATATAAATATATATATATATATATATATATATATATGTATAAATATATGTATATACATAATTTATAATGTATATTAAATTTCATGAAATTATGATATCAATGCTGTTTAAAATAAATCTATATTTTCACAAAATTTCAATATTTATCAGCCCCAAGGCTCTTTATATTTCATATTAAAAAACTAAAAAAAAAATTCTGTTTAATATATTAAGTTACGTTTATTTTGTTTATATGTATGTACTTGTTAATGATTACACCCATCACAAACAAGTACAATTGGTTTTGTACAAATGTTTGTAACGGAAATCTTACAAGGTAATGGAAAGAAAGATCACTAGGTTTTCCATTATGTATTCAGAATATGATTAGTTTATCGTTCCACGTGTAAAATCTTTTGTAGTATAATAAAAGGATGTCGCATTAAAACAAGAAATTCTTTTTCGAAAGTTGTTGCGTTACTATTTTGTTTTTCAAAAATAAGAAAAGCAATTTTTTATATATTTTAAGATTTGTTCTTTCATACGTAAAAAAGAAATTTATTATTTTATTATTATTATTATTATACGCTAGACTCATGAAATTAATTCTTAGACCAGAGACGAGAGCACTAGCAGCTTAGGCTATCGCCTTGTTGCTGTTTTTTCATTTCTATGAAAAAACTCTACCACAATGAGATTTGAACCCACGTGCACTGATTTGCTTGAGGCGCTTCTTAAAAGTTCAGTCAACGTTGCGGCTTAAAAAAAAAAAGAAGAAACTTAAAATAAAGAAATCTTTTCATCGTTTTTAAAATAAATTTATAAAAACGACTCTATTTTTAGTATATACAAAATTATATTATCTAGTAAGTCAATGAGTTAGGAAATTTCATTGCATGATTCAGGCGATGCCAGTTCACTTCATCAAAACGTCAAAAAATTTGTAGC
>KK351025.1:353288-513826 GCA_000671755.1 Glossina brevipalpis
CCGTTGAGAATGGTGAGCGTCCCAGTTGGGAACAAATCGCGAAGGAAAGTCCAGTGACAAAAGCCTATTGGGCCCAGTGGCACACCCTTATCGTGGAAAATGGGTGTCTGTGGCGTATATGGCACAGCGAAGATGGTTCTTGGTCTAAAAAGCTATTGGTGGTCCCACGAGCAAAAACTTTAGAAATTATAGAAGAATACCACAGCGGTCCAAGCGGAGGGCACCTCGGAGTCACGAAAACCGTAGAAAAGATCAAACAACACTTCTATTGGATAGGATGCCAGGAATCTGTGGCCGAGTGGATCCGCAGCTGCGATCAATGCGCTAAATCAAAGGGCCAGCAGAGTAAACCCCCGGGGGCTTATGCAACAGTATAACGTGGGTGCACCTTTCGAAAGAATTGCTATAGATATCGCGGGGCCATTCCCAGCCAGTAATGCGGGGAATAGATACGTGCTGGTAGTAATTGATTACTTCAGTAAATGGCCGGAGATTTACCCCATAGCAAACCAGGAGGCAAAGACAGTGGCCGAAGTGCTCATCAATAATTGGATTACGCGGTTTGGGGCTCCCATGGAATTACATTCCGATCAAGGCAGAAACTTCGAATCCATGATATTCCAGGAAGTTTGCAAGATATTCAACATCAAGAAAACCAGGACAACTCCGTTGCATCCCCAGTCCGATGGCATGCTGGAAAGGTTCAATCGAACTCTTCAACAACACCTCCGAAAAGTAATTGATGATAATCAGAAAGACTGGGATGAGCACATACCCATCTTCCTAATGGCATACAGATCGGCTGGACACGACACCACCGCTTTACCTCCCGCGAAGATTTTGTTCGGATCCAACCTCCGGCTACCCGCGGATTTAAAATTCGGAACGCCGCCTAACATTCAACGAACCGAAACCGAATACGTGGCCAGAACGAGAATGATCCTGGACGGAATACATCGACAGGTACGCAGTCGAATACAGATCGTAAGTGATAAAATGAAAGCGAGGTACGACCTAAGAGCGAACGCTGCAGGATTCACCGAAGGAGAATTAGTGCTGCTATATAACCCTCTGCGCAAAAGAGAAATATCACCGAAACTACAGTCCAGTTGGGAAGGACCGTACAAGGTTATTACTAGAATAAATGATGTAGTATATCGAATACAAAAACATCCCGGGGGCCGAACTAAGTTCAAGGTAGTACACTCGGACCGATTGACTGCCTATAAAAATAACCTTGTTCGGGACGAACAAGATTAAGTGGAGGGCAGTGTTACGAAAATCACAAACTGATAAACGGCAACTACAACAAATTTGATAAATCCAAGGGGTGGAAATTCCTTGGAATGCAATACTTACGACGGTCATAAAAAGACATATTGGCAGGTGGTAATTAAAACAAAGATTAGCAAAGAATTTCCGCGAAACCTGACAACAAAGGGATTAATGAAAAAAACAGAAGGTATGCAGAGTTTGTGATTTTCGTAGGGTTTATCAGAGCAGAGCAGAGCATTTTGCTTAGAACAGCAGAGTCAATTAAAAATATTAGACAAGTAACCAAGTGTTGAATAAATACTTACTTTGTAATAAATTGTAAAATAATTGAGTTGTAAATACTTGTGAATAAATAAAAGAAATTGCACATAACCAAAATCCAAGCTTTTCGCGATTCAGAGATACCAACCGAGCCTTAAAAGTAAAAACCCAAAGAGGCAATTTTCGTAACAATATATTTGATTTTCGCACAGAATAACGATATAATAATCATTGCTTTGCAAGATTTGTCCTCAAACGTACGTAATTTGTTGTCATGAAATGCTTCTATATTATTTTTCAATATTGTATAGAAAATATAGTATCTGCCACAGTTCAAAAGAATTTATTAAACGATTTATTTTCATTTATTTAGTTGAATAGTTATGCTATATATTCAAATGCCTCCAACTTTACTATCATATTATGTTACAGTTTTTGATTTGTTTACTTTAATCAATGAGAGTAGAAAATGTCCTTATTTTTACTGCCTTCTTCAGTTGAATATGCCGATGAATCAATGTTTTACAAATTATTCTCAAAAGAAAACTTTCTTACTTTTATTATTACTTACTACTTATTACTTATTTTATAAAAAGAAAACGCTGTAATGCTTCAAAAAGTGTTATGTTGTGTGATATTCATTTTGGTTATCATAGTAACAATCTTAAGATTTGTGTTTCAACTTTAAAATTTAAAAAACTTGAAAAAAAAAAAAGAAATAACGAAATATTTGGAATTTAATAAAGAAAATACATTTGGATAGTAATTAATATTACATCAAATATAAGAAAATACTGTAAGCTATGGAATCTATTCAGTAACTAATTGCTTCTCATATTCAAGTTTTCTAGGCCAATTGTTCGCCAGATTAGTTCTTGCTACTTGCACTTCTCATCGAAGTGCTTCATTTATTTACTTGTCTGCATCTTTAGGGTTTATTGATTTTTGTTCTAATTATATTCGTGCTAGCGACAGTCATGAGTGTGATTACTGCTCTTGTGTTTCTCGAGAAACACGAAATCGTAACGTTCTACTCAACTAATGAAGAAATTGAGCTTAATCTGAGTAAAACTGTTATGATTTAAAGGGATAATATCATATCTTGCGCAGGAAGATATATATTAGCATACGGATTTTTACATTGTATTATACATTAAAAATTTTGTACAACTATTTAAAGTACGAAATAGAGATGTAATAACTATTGCGAATAATCCATCATAGTATTTGTGATGCAACTCTATGATTATATGCGAAAGATCGATTTTTTTCGAGCACTTAAAACTACCATTTCCTACTCATTTGTCATTTTTGGATCGTTTAAAGAAAATTTAAGACTATAAACGACATAAAGGACACAAACAGAAAATAGATCATAATGTGATATTAAGTTTTCACAATACATAAATATTAGCTGGCTCAATAAGTTCGCAGCATGACATGTAGATAACGTTGCTATTGGCGAATCAATAATTTTTAGATAGCACCATTTTTCAAATGAAATGAGTTAAAATTTCACGAAATTCTAACATCATTATCATACAAGTTGCAATTGTTTTAGAGATTGTTTTTTCTATAATTTGTAACATAATGGAAAAATCTGACTTTCATGTGGTGAAAAAAAGATTGGGTTTCAATGAAAAAAATATCATTCAAACCGAGAACTGACTTGAAATGTCGTATAGCAAGTCTTTTTCGTTGAAAACAACAATTTGTTAGCGGTCTTTTGACCCTAAGAAAGGTATTACAGAAACGTATAATGTTGACCACTCTGATGGGTCAAATCTGACAGTTGTTCCAGAAGACATACAAAAACTGCACCAACTCGGAAGACCGAAAATTGAAGTTAAGGAAGATATCTAATGTCCTAATGATATCAAAAGGCATGTGTTTACGGCCAAAAAAAAAGGAAAAAAAAATGTTTTTAAAGCGGGTTTTGTTCATTTTTGTCCCAATAAAAATACCAACATGTTGAAGATTCAACACATTGCTTGGAGCTGTTTAGAGCGAAATAAAAAGACCCTTTTATAGGATGTGCGCGAATAGATGTTTTTATTACTATGCCAGAGGACAATCGGTATTCTGCCGAGTGGCATGAATTCGAGCAATGAAATAATTTTGCAGATAATTGCTCATGGTTTCAATTTTTTTTTCATTCACATGAAACTTCCTTTCACTTCATTACGTTGTAAGTATATTAATGAGATGACAGTCTCTAAACTGTCGCATTTTCAATTGAATTCATAACTTAGTTTTAAAAGAATAATGAGTTTTTATCAGTATACGTCTAATATTAGTAAATCTGCGCGTGCGAGAAAGTATGAGATCTTGTATCTAATTAGCAGTAATAATGTATTGTGCGTTCATCTTCTGTCGCATCATCACCAAATATATGAATCTTCATTTAGATCACCAAAAACTGATTCTTAACTAGTAAAACTAAGCATAGATTTTTTCTTTGTTTACTATTTTACCGCAAAAATTTGCATATTTGCGGCGAAAGAAAATATTGTAGAAATTTTTTCAAAAATTTTATACTTTCCTAAAAAAAATTTAAATTATTTTAATTAAAAGTTGGTTACACTGCTTAATAAAGCATTTTATAACAAAAAAGCTAAAACTAGTAAAAAGGAGCGCACAACCAAAATCAACAAGAACAACAGAATAACAACTCTAGAAAAATTCAAAATTTAGTTTTCGATAATAAAACGAGCATAGAGTGTTGGTTAGAGAGACAGACAGGGTTTGTGAGAATAATTTTCTAAAACAAAAAATTGAAAAAAAAAAAAAACTTTATCCTTAAACATTTTATGGTTGTTGCGTTATCGTAGCTATTGTTGTTTGGCATTTGTTCGCAACCATTTAAAGACCGTATAGAGACAAATACTTGCTTGCCAAATAACGTTAAACTGTTAAAACTATTATTAAAGTAAAAACACGTACACACTGACATACATTGTATATATATATATATACAACATATATATATATAGTGTTAAAAGCCTTTAGCAACGCTATGAAAACTTTCTGTGCTCATATGTGTCAGGTTCTTTCCGTTACGTGTGTATGTGTAAATCTGCGTGGTTGTTTGTCTATATGGTAATCGCACTTCGAAAAAAAAAATAAATAAATAAATAAATAAACCAAAGAACAAACGTTATTTTAACTTGATGTTGATTTTGTTGCATAAAAACACACATCTACACATATAAACATATTCATTTATCTGAAGTCACCCAAACACACACACACTCACCCACACACACACACATACACCCACCCACCCACCCACACCAACATATACACACACCCACCCACACCCACATATACACACACCCACCCACACACCCACCCAAACACACACGCACGTACACACACATACAGACATATACGCATATAGCGTAAGAAGAAAAAGAAGTGTATTTAGAGTTAAAATATTGAAAGAATCGAAAACAAACACAATTTCTTACATACTTTTTTTGTCTTTCTATGGAGTTGTTCAGTTACCAGCTATCATATACCAAAAGTGAACTTTTGATTCTTAAAATCATGAGTCAAAGACATCAAAACATTAAAGTCATAATCAAGACTAACGGATATTCTTACGCATGCTTGTATATGCAACTAGCACGAGTACGAATTTAATTTTGTTATTTCTAGAGATAATTTATGCTTTCCATACAATTTTTAATATTAAAATCATAGAGGAGAAGGAGAAGAGATCAAAAGACAAATGTTTTAAGAGTAGAGAGTATATATGTATATAAAAAGAACAATTAGAAGAATTTTTTCCATAAAAAAAAATTAAATAAAAGAAATTATTTTTCTCTTGGTTTATGCTTGAATTCAAAGAAAATGTGATCCGATTGCAATCTCATCATTAAAGTGTAATATAGTACGTTATGTGAGAACGAAATTATAAGATGTTTTCTTAAATTTATTTACGAAAGAAGAATCAAATTATTTAAAGAAATTTTTTACATAAGATTTTGTGATTAGAGATTTCAGGATTAGAGGTAGAGGTACTTGTGCAAAAGATTTTTAATAATATTTTTTAAAAACAAACATGCGAAGGTGCGGCACTCGCAAGAAAATTCTTTTTTTTTTTTTTTTTTTTTTTTAAGATCTCCTTGGCTTTATTCTTTGCAGGTCGCATTAAGCAAAAGAAAAAATATTTGAAATAAGATGAACAATATGGAAGTTTTTAGAAATATTGATCTAAACAAATTGTTTCAATCTTAGGTAAAAATGTTTATTTTTCGATTGAATCTGTCAAAAGTCGGTTATAATAATATCGATTAAAGTTAACCAATCCAAAAAAAAAGCCTCTACTGCACTTCCCTCACGAACGAAATTTGTTAAAAATTGAATCGAATGAAAATTAAAGTCAATCGATGGAAATTGTAAACACTATTAATAAAGCCGGCTTAAAAACCAACCAGTTCCGGAATTTCAATGAAACTTTTAATTTACTTTTATTCTGTACAGTTTGCACTGTACGGTTTACAGGTCGCGGTTAGCGGTTTTATTGTCAAAACTCGTTTAGAGAAAATATCTTTTACTTAAATTTTGAAAGCTATAAATTTTCCGAAGTTGACAGACAGTTTAATGCATTGTACTACTAAAAGTCGAACTCGAGCGCGCTTAAGCTATCTCTAGAATGGAGTCGCGATTTCACTCGAAATACCGATTTTTTATATCAGATAAAAAAAGTCTGCTTAGAGTCTCAACACGATGGGTAGTGGGTTGGTAGTAGCTATATTATTAATGACTTTTATAAGAAGAAATATTAAACACCTTTGGGTTGCGGATGTAAATATAATATAAAGTTTTGAAGATTATACTAAGAAATTTGGAATTTTATGTTATTTGATATAATCGCTCTAGTAGAGGTTCACAATCTTAAACAAAGTTTGCTTTGTTTAGATTCGGCTAAACATCTCTAAATTGGGAACTGAATTGCTTTTAGAGCTCAATATTAAGATTTTTCTGTAGATCCTGCTCGTAATTAATCGTAATGGGATTTGAAATCAAATACGCCGGCTTGAAAATCGCCCTCTTTTTTATCGTCATGCGGTATCCCTCTGCAAAGCAGGCCAGCATGCCAGGCATTAAAAATGCGACTTAAACTATGTAATAAGCTTTCTTTTGTTTATTTCTTAGTATTTCCGTTTATGATGATATTGTGTCTTGTGTTGTTTTCCACATATGTATGACACGTTTGAGACAAGAAGAAAGTTCTACTTTTTCATTAGTGACACATTTCTTACAAGTTCTTTATTTTTATTTTTATTTTTATTCTTATTTTTTTTTTTTTCTTTTTTTTTTTTTTTGCTTCAATTTAAAATCTTGGTGAAACAATACTTTGAATGATTTTTTCTTTTTTTTTTTTTTTTTTTTTTGTTTTTGCTTTTAAACAGTATGTAAATATGTTTTTCACATTTAAAACACAGAACGGATTTTTTGCTTATTTTTTTTTTTTTTTTGTGTGTGTTTATGGCGCAGTTTTGCATAAATCTCATGATGATGCATTTTCTTGACATTACATATGATAAGTTTGTGGATAAAGGTTCTTTTTTTCCGTACTCATGCAGGCACTCTCTCATACATGAAACATGTAAAAGCTTTCAAAAGTATTAAGAAAAAGAAAAAAAAAAAAAGAAAACAAAACAATGATTGAAATATTTTTTTTTGTGTTATATTATAGTATATAGTAGTAGTTTAATGTAAAGTTTTCGCTCTTCGTCTCTTTGTAACATATGTTTGTAGGTTTGCCCTAGGCTTACGTATACATGCATAGATTTTGAAGTACGTAAATTATTTACATATACTTATGTTTGTCTATATACATATGCTATATATGCATATATATCGTAATCGGATGATTAATACTTATTGTGAATTTTTAATAAATTTTAGATTTATGCTTCTAATGTTGTGAATAATAGCATTTGTTCGGGAATTTGAATTTGAATTGGAATTCAAATTGAAATGCCCGTCGGGTATTGTCCTGTAATAAATTTCTCTCTTGATTAAATTCTATTTAATTTCTTCTGTTATGTTGAGTTTAATTATTTCACATACGAAAATTTGTATGACCTCTGGTTTAAGTCGAAAATAATAATAATAATAATAATAATAATATGTTAATATACATATATATATATATATATATATATACACGCAAGGATTCGAACTTGTACAGTTTTGATTTCTTTATAACATGTATTACATACTCTCAGCTAATAGCAAGAAAAATAGTGGACAAGATACTGCAGAAAAAAAAAAAATTAATTTGGACAACAAACTTGGAGCAAAAAAACTTAGTGACAAGGATATGAAAATTCTCTATAGGAACAAAAAAAAAAGAGGTAAACTGCAATAACAGTTAAAAATGGACTGCTTTTTAGTTAATACTCATTCAACACTTCGTTCTGTATGCCGTTTAATATCTGCGACCTATGTTTTCGACGTACTTCTGACATGTCCGCTTCGATATAGAATATGAAAATTTCAAAAAGATTACCGTCATTTTTAAAAAACTTTTACACAAGTTTACTTTATTTAACTATTTCATTTCATATTTCATGCGTTAAGGACCATGTGCTGGTGAATTCCCAAAATTTAAATTTTTTTGGCGAAAAACAATCATAATAATAATCCGTGTCGTTAGCATATATAAATATATAGAAATAAGTTTTATTAGCGTAGAGTTGTTAGTATGCGAGTTAATTCAATTTGTTGAAATATTTAACTATTAGAATGTATCCATTACGTTGCTCTATTCTTCTAATGGATCGTATTCGACGCAAAGACGAATCATTCTAGAGTTTTATATTAACGCTCTTATGTTTAATGATTTTCTGAATGATACTGTTTGTGTTTGACCTTCCGGGCGGTGAATAAAAGTTTGACCATTCGGTCTTAATTTTTTTGTTTTGTTATTTTTCCATAACCATTTTTTTTTTTTGTTTGGAAATAAAGGTCACCAGTGAGATGTATTCTGGCAAATAATACAAACGCCTATAAAAATTTAATTTTGACAAAGAGAGTTTCTTTTGCATCATTTAAATATTTTTAAATGCCATTTACAATACTAATCGGTAGGAAAAACTCTTCTTTAACTTCTTTTGAGATTTTTCTAAAAGAATAAACTGAATGCAATGAAATCCTCTACGTAGTATATAGCACACAGTACACAGTAATGTAGTTTTGTTTCTTTTAAACTTATTTGTTTTCAGTTCGGTAAGAAGTCATATTTTATATACCCTACCATTCCATTCATATTATAATGCTATATAATAGTGCATATAACTATAAAATCGATAAGAATGTGCACATAAATACAAATATGAATTGAAATGTGAATATAAATATAAAAATAAATATAAACATAAATATAAATATAAATGTAAATATAAATATAAACATAAATGCAAGTATAAATATAAATATAAGTGTAAATGTAAACCTATATGTAAATATGAATATACATATTATATATATTTTTATATATAATGTTGTACATAATATCGAGTCAAAGAAAAACTTCTTCATATAGTATATATATTAGTATATATATTTGCTAGGTTATATTACTACGTAAAAATTACTGCCAAAGAAAGGTTTTTTTTTTTTTTAAAAACTATAGTAGGAGATGTTTTGATTAAATTTCATATTTTATGGGCTACATACAGTCGATTTTCGAATTTTTTTTTGTGTTGATATTATCAGCCATTTTGCATTTTTAGTTTTTTTTTTTTTTTTTTTGACAGGCATAAATTATTAGATATATTTGCGCTTGATGATCTTTTGCTGTCGAAAAGAAGGGATCAAAGAATCTTTATTAAATTTTGTGTGAAAAAGCGCTTAATCTCACTAAAAATATCGACTGTGGCATTGGGTGGGCTTAGTTAGAACAGAAGGCCCGGATGATGTTAATGACGATGCCAGCCCTGAACGCCACAGAACGTCAGCGAACCAATAAAAACGTTGAGACAGCAAAAAGAATCGTCGATTGACTATTCGAGAAATTTTCTGAGAATATCAGCATAACGGATAGCTCATGCCAAACAATTTTTTCTTATGTTTTCAACATAAACTAATGGCAACAAAGTGTGTTGCGAAATTTTAATTAAGTTAAGTAGTTAATTTCATTATTGTTTGCTCTTGATTTTTTGATCAAAACCAAAACTGTAATAATGCCTCAACCATCGTATTCGTCGAACTTAGCTCCTTTCGACTGTTTCCTGTTTCTAAAACTAAAGAGATTAAGAAAATGTCGGAGTTTGCCATAATTAAGGAAATAAACACCGCATCAATGAAAAAATTCGAGACCATATCAAAAAGCGCATATCACAAGCGCATGCATGATTGGAAAAAGCGCTAACACAAATGTATTATATCTCAGAGAGGAGTGTGTTGACTTTCAAGAGGACAATATAGATATTGAGTTCGCTTTTTTTTTTGATCGTATCCTCGTATATAAGATCGATATATTAAGTAAATTAATGTATTATGGAATTAAATATCAGAATAAAAGACTACTGAAAGACATCTTATTGCATTTATGATCATACAAATATTTGTAAAGTCCAGGTTGGATTTAATTATGTCCATGGGTTGGCCGTTTTTTTTTTTTTTGTTATTCTTAACAAAGTGGTAGGAGTTCGATGTAAAGAGAAAATTTAATGTATATTCGTTAGAAAAGTGTAAAGGAAAAAAAAAATAAAATATAATAAAATTTTGTAAATATAATGATGAATAACTCATGACTTGAAGGAGACAGCATTCGGAAATCTGGGGCAAATGTTCTCGGCAGCAACGATTGTAATCAGGTCGTCGTTTTATACATAATGGAAAATAAATTTCGATTTTCCGCACTTTTAACATAGATTGTGGTCGTATAAGTTGCAGTCCAAAGCAGTGAATAGTAGAAGGTTATCTAATATATATATACCTTTCCATTCAATCTAACTTAAATACATACGTTTTACACGTTTGAATAAAATATTTTAAAGTTTACTCGAATGTTTGGTCCTATCAATGCCCATATTACCTTATATATATATGTATGGCAAGTTTTTTGTTTTATTTGTTGTAAAAAATGAAACCAACAAATATATTAATAAACTGAAAAATCCATTAGCACCAATATCAGGCGATGGCTGCTACTATTATTGGTTATAAACCAACAGAAATGTATGTTAGCACCATATGTAATATCAGAGTTCGACTAATGCCTACTGAGCATCTTTTTTTCCCCTAAATTATTTCACATATATTTATTGTGTGTTAGTTCTAGTGACCGCAATTTGCGCAACGCTTAACATATATACATTACAACGCACACAGTCACACGCACTATTTGGAATATTAACTAAATCTTTTTACAACAAATAAAATATATGTCTAAACAGACAGAGAGAGAGAGAGAGAGAGAGAGAGAGAGAGAGAGAGAGAGAGAGAGAGAGAGAAAGCGAAAAAGAGAAAGAAAGAGAAAGATAGAGAGAAAGAGAGAGAAACGAATTATTTTCAAACATTATTCATTTTTATGACTCTCATGTGTTGGCACATAAATTCAATTTCAATTTACAGATAAAAATGCCAAAAACTATTTATCTGCATAACTATGCGCGTTTATATACATTCATACGTATCTGGGTATTTGTCCATTTTATGCATATATATTTACACAATAATGAATAGTTTAAAAAAAAGCCGAAATCTAAATTCTATGCAAACATTGAAATGTTTATAAATAAATATTAAAATGATTTTTCTGTTAAATTTGTATATATATAAAAAAAAAAAAAAATTTTGCTAATTATTATTTATTTATGAAGAAAATTCTATTTCTACGAGTGTTATATATACACTTCAAACACAATTCTGTATACTCATATAGCACCCTTTATGAATATTTGAAAATTCTTCTTCTCTTTCTTTGATATGAGAAATTTAGCAGGGCGATCAGTTTATTTAATTCATTTATTCATTTCAGGTGATTATTTTTATTATTATTATAACTTATTCGAAGACGAATAAAATAAATTTAGGCTCTATACTGGTTTTAGTTAATTATTCCTCCTGTCTGCTTGAAATTGTTTTATAAAAATACAATTATTTTGTCAACTCTATGATAATTTCTCGTTACTATTGGAGGCATCCAAAACGTTCAGTATCGTTTCTTGAAAAAGGATTTATAAACTAGCAAACCCGATACATAGTAACGATGAAAATTTTCATTCCATTTGATATAATTTAGAATCTAAGAGCGCGTGGTGAATCGTGTGCTTAGTGCGGGAGTTAACATAATTTCATACACATAGGGAACCTACTTGGTTCGTTGAAATATATGAGATGTTATTCGGCTTTTTTAACAATCCTGTTTATAATTTATTTGTCTATTTTTTTTTTTTGACCTCCTATGTCTCATTAGTACAAGTAGCCCATTACTTTATTCGAATTTTTTCACTATTTGCTTCACTGCCGTTTTATTGAAATGAAGATAATGCCAATAAAGTGATACTAACGGAGCGTTTTTATGATTTCAGATATAAAGAGATAATTTTAGCGATTTCAGCTTAAATCATACAAAAAATTACGACTGCATCTTATCAGATATGTCAAACTTTAGCACTAAAAAATACGCAATTTCAGTGAAATCACCTTGAAAGTCATGAGTTTACATTTCGGCTTTTATGCCAGACTAGTTGTTGATTTGGCAGTGTTTCTGTTTTTTTCCTTCTTTGCTTAGTTAGGGAAAAAAGGAATAAAATGAAACTGTTCACTCTGGTAACAATGGAAAAGAAAGTAAAAAGATCGTATAAAGATGCTATTCTTGCCAAGTATAGCATCTAATTGAAAATGTAGAGGCAGCTAGAGACATTAGTAGCTTGTTCTTCAATATTTTTCTTTTTCTCATTTCGAAGTTGTTGTTCATTTTTCATAAGTATGTACTAGGCGCTTGCGTTAATTTTGATCACTTCTTCTTCTATATAGACACTAATCATAAAACGCTCAAAATTACATTTTCGACGCTCATGATTTCCATGATTTTTGTTGCTTGATTTGAAGAAATCTGCTGCTGAAATCCATCAAACAATCCTAGAAGCTTATAGTGCACAGCTGCTCTACCATATTCCAATTGTTGATTTTGGTTTGAAAGGTTTAAAAACAGTGATTTTGATGTCAATGACAAAATACGGCCTAGAGAACCAAAATAGTTCGAAGACAGTGAATCAAAAAGAACAATTTAGAAATTCGTGATATACAACAATCAAAATTAACGCAAGCGCCTCTTAAGAACGTAAAAAAAATGAAATTATTAAGCGAAATCATTGAAATCACAATCAGTGTAAACGCTGTAAAAAAAAGCATATAATTTGGCTATATTTTGGAAAGAAATATTGGATAGTCTACGTTAAGTATGAATTATGCAGTTTCATATGATGAAAAGATCGATTTTGGTAAATTGAATCGTCAAAGGAAATTATAATAGAACGACGTAGCTTTAAAGTAAGAAATAGATAATTAGTATTAGCGAAAGGATTTTGAAAATTTCGTTTTCTATCCCTTGTAGCCATTGTGTGGAATATTTATAATATTTGAGAAGTTAATCAATTGATTCAAATTACTAACATACTAATCTATACGTAATCGTAGCGTTCTATTTAAATATTCATGACTTTTAGAACACCATCAAACGACAGACGATTAGTCGAACTAACACACTGACTTGAGTAAGCAAATTCCGGGTCTCAGTGTGATCGAGAATATTTTAACTTTACGGTATTTCTCATAAAATTTTTTCAAAATTTTTCACAAATTAATATACATCCATCTTCCCATACTTGACACATATCCAGCAAAAAGTTACCGAAAAATTCTTTTTTTATTCAACACTCTTGCATAGTACTTTACTTTAGTATTAACAAATGCTCTTAATATTTAAATTTTATAAAGAAGAAAGTTTCTAAATAAAAACAAGCGAAAAAAAAGTGAACTTAACATATAACGAATTTTAAATACCTACCATCCTTTAAATTTATACATAAAAATAGTTAGTTAGTTAAAAAGTTAATTGACTTTTGAATCGGCTAGAAGGACAAAAAGTGTCTATAGAATTTTAATTCTTTTGTTTACCTGATCTTATCAAATCCACTATATTTCACGCTACTATTCCCAGTTTAATAAATGGACGGATATTTGATGGTATTTAGGTAGATATATATTCTGGCGGCTTCTATGTCTTCTATACTATAAACAACGCTATAAGTTTACGTTCAATTTTTTTCTTTTTTTTTTTCTGTGCTCTAAATTTTTTAGATTTCTTTTCGTAGCATAAGCATTAAAAAATTTGACACGTACAATATTTGTAAGACATTAAAACATCTTTGCGAAGAGTTTGAACATTTTTCAGCATACATTCTTTGTCTCACCTTTCAAAGGATAAAGGCGTAATGAACTTCTTATTTCACTTGTAACATTCAGGGGAGAATTTGTAAAGAGCTATTTCCAATTTTACATTAAATATTTGCACAAATAATCAAGTTGTCCAGTATAAACAGTGGGTCTTTGTTAAAAAAATATATCAGCTTTTTTCTGTTTTTCAAGGTTTTCCTTTTTTTTCCTTTGTATTTAAAGATTCAAACAAAAATATTTATTAGTAGATTAAATTTAATTTGTGCAACTATTCGAATTTTTAAAAAAAATTATTTTTGGTGAATCAGAAACCTTCTATAACCAAATAATAGACGGACGACTGCAACCGATTAATGCTATTCAGAATTAATGCTGCGGCATATTTTTCATAGAACTAAATTTGTTTCATAAATTATCATAAATTCATAAATTAAGAATTGAAAGAATATCGAAAAGTATTCTCACAAGCAAACTACAAAATGCATCGGATATTGTTTTGCAGCTTGTAATCAAAATGATTTCCAGCGATGTGTTCGCACAACCGAAATTAATAAAAGATTGAAGGATTTTTCATATACTTTCTTTTGCTGCCGGGTGTACAAGATTCGTTTCCAATAGCGCGTAGATTTCTTACTTGTTTGCTTTCGTCTCTTCTTGTTGTCTATTTCTTCATGCTCCAAGCATTCAACTTTTAATCAAAATTTATAACATAAAACGTTTAGTTTTCCACACCAACCAATATTATTTATGCATTATAAAGAAAAGGAAAAAAACCGAACACATATTAGAGCCGTTATGTTCAAATGGAGAAGGAATCCCTAGTATCAACGCCGGACATTAATTTCTTATTAAAATAATAAAACTCATAAGGCATAATTAAAAAAAAAAAAAAAAATTTGTATTAAGTACAAATTGTACGTTGCTTTTTCTTATTTCCTTTACAAGTCTAAAGATAAGATTCCTATGAAAGTCCTTTGTTTCTGTTGCAGATGTTTTAATCGGAGTTTAGGTAACACAATTGATTTTGATTTTACAGTAGCAGTTTCAAATTTTGTTCTGGGCTTATGTGAAAATTGAAAATTTTACAATTAAAAAATTCTACTCACTGAACTTATTCTTTCCTGCAATGACCGAATACAAAGTGCAAGTGATATGTAGGTATATGGGGTAGAGAAAGAGACGTTGATTCGAAACCTTTTAATTTATATGCATATTATATGGTTTCATATACGATTTAAGAGATCTTTGCTTTTCAGTCCCTCTTGGATTTCTGTACAACTCTTTAGTTTATTAAAGGATTCGCTTCATAGTATTTACTCTTAATACGAACGTTTACCGTCCTAAATGCGTTTAGAATGCTGGTACTCGTTATGCTTTGGATGGGTGGCAAAGAAATGTTTTCATATCTATTCCTATATTCCTACATATACTCGTTATTTGTTTAATAAAAATTGCAAAATCATAGAGGTATTTAAGAAACAAAAAAAAAATTCCTTTGATCGGGATTTCTTACTTGTTTTCTATTTATATTTACAGCTTTAATAGTAGTTCACATTCTATTTAAGAAATTTTGATTTCGTTTCACTATAAACCTCTTCAAATTGCCCTTTTTTTATACTTCCCCGACTTTATGATGTTGCAAAGAGTAATAAAGAAGAAAAAAAGAAAAGCTATTGAACAATACTCGAAAATCACCCTCATATAAAATGAACTTAAAAAAAAAAAAAAGATAAAAATAAAATAAAAGAAAAACGCATTCAATGTGCCTTGTATTACGAAATATTACCTGATACCCCATCGCTGTTGTAAATACGATAGCAATGCATCTCTCATCTCATATACGGTATAGAGTTTTTCTGATATGCAAACCAACCAAGCTATACATCCATTTGTTCCGGCATTAAACTGTAGTGGCGCAGGAGTCTAAAATAAACTCCTGATGATGATGGCAAGCACGTGTGTTATTGGCTTTTATGGTCTGTTTCGTCAATTTTTGGTCTGTTTAACAATGAAAAATGAATGAAAAAAAAATAAGACCATAAAAGAAAATATAAAATGAAAAGAAAACCCTGCAAATTATGCTTAGTAACATCATTTTTAAAATATTTTAACAAGTAAGAAAATTATATTCGGCTGCACCGAATCATTTACACCCACCAACTCTATCTTAAAGAAAGGGTGGGAAACTAAACTTTAATTGGTGGACGTGACCGATTTTTCTCTCTTCTTATGGAATAGCCTAGAAAACAACCAGAGCAAAAGAGCCAGGAAAAAGACGCCCTTTCAGATTATACTGTAGGCATGGTCTGTGGTCGATTTGGCCCATTTTCAACAGCAAGGTATGTGAAAGCACTTGCAATCTTTTTGTCAAATTCGAAGCTGCTACCTTCATTTGTGTGGTTAGGATAATGTTTGCCACAGGAATTACACAGATAAGCAGACAAATAAATGGACAGACGGACGGATGGACAAACGTAGATTACGAATTTCATAAGAGTATATACGTTTTATATGTGGTACCAGAACCATCTTTCTTAATATTATAAACATTTTCATAAAAAAATTTAATTTCAATTTTAGGTGGACGTAGTCTATCCTTTCCAGTTTTGCGTAGAGACTACGGGGTACCTAGCGCAAAGTTTATGGAAATTTTTATAAGTCAATCTATTATGGTTTATGAATAATGAGCACAAAAATACAATTTTTGTTTCCTCCCGAAAGCAGACGTGTTCTCACAATATGTTGTACTGCGGGCCGATTGACCGATTTAGTCAATTTTCAATGCAAGCCTGCATGCAAGAACTTCCAATGTTTCTGCCAAATTTGAAGAAGATATCTTCACTTTTGCGGCCAAGAAAATGTTTACCATGGACGTTACACAGATTTGATGTTGATCAAGAATGTATATGCTTTGTGGGGTCTCCGAAGTTTCCTTCCGGGCATTACAAACAAAATAACCAAATGAATATACACCTCATCTTCGGTGGTGGATATAAAATATAGAGAAAAAAGAAAAGAAATCTAAGTGTAAACAACTCTAAACGAAAGAACGTTTAACGCATCTTCAGACTGATACTGTAATATACATATAACTATTTCTTTTACTTTTCTTTAAACGGAATGTATTTCAACATCACATAATGTAAGCTTAGGTTGAATATTTTGATACTTTAGTCCCTTTAAATAAATAAAATAAATAAAATAAATAAAACAAAAAATAAAAAATAAGTAAAATAGAGAAGTAGTTATGATTCAAACATCAAGGAAAATTTGCTCATATTGTTACGAAAATCACAAACTGGTAAAATATAACTGCAACAAATTTTGATAAAGTCTACGAAAGAGGAAATTCCTTCTAATGTGTCATCTATCGCGGTCACAAAAAGGCACATTTGCAACCGTCAACGAAAACAAAGATTGACAAAGAATTCCCGCGAAATCTAACAGGTAAAGGGACTAATGAAACTACGCTCGGAAATCTAGCTGCAAAGTACCAGCAGGCATAGCAGAAAGGGATATTCGTAAAATTCGTAAGCGGAGCATTTCGCTTAAGAGAAGTGAGTCGAAAGAACCCAGTGACAAGAAGTTATTTCTAATAAGCAGTTGGAGGAACTTATAATAAGCACTCGGAAATCGTAATAACCACTCGGAAGGCAGTCGTAACATAGAGTCGTAAGAAGTCAGCCGTAACGTACAGTCGTCATAGTCAGTTGTAATAGAGACTTGTATACCGATAGTTGTATACCGATAACTCTATACTGATAGATTTGCACATTGAGAATTGTACGTCAAGATGATATTCGAAGCAACTAAGCATTAGAGATATAAGTTCTTTAAACAGTTGTAAAAACCATTGAGATTGTAAATGAAAATCTACGCTTTTCGCGAGCTAGCGGTACGGACTGTGTCTAAACGAAAAATACAAAAATTCAGTTTTGTAACAATATTTTAAAATGGGAATACTATGATACTAAGCCTATGGAGGAAAGTATTTTTTTACTTTTACAATAAATTAAGGCTCAGTATTGATATTTGCCGTTAATTGTAAATTATAAACGAACGCCTATTGAAGTTTTTATCTTTTTCAAAATTATTCAATTTATTCCCTGTTGTAAGCGGAGCTTGCCACATCTTGAAGTAGATTTTCTTAACGCAGTGAAGATTAAATTAATAAATAAATTAATAAAACTTTCTCTTTCAGTGTTTTGAGAGCTTTGATAATCCCAATCACGGATGAATCAACGGATACATACATACGTTTCCTGTACATAATTGTAACAGTTGTTGTTTACAGTAGTTTTTCACTCTCACTAGCGTTAAACATACGTAAGGAACGCCATGTAAGTTCGTATCTGTGTCACGTACAATACGGCCAAAATTAAGTTTTTTCATCTATGAGGGAGCAAAAGCGCATTGTCAGCCAATCCATAGAATGGCACGGTGAACTTGTTTCTTACGACAAGTCGTTACGAACTCATTGCAAGTTATAACAAAAGGACCTTTGTAGTTTATAGTTTGTGAATACTATATCGAAAGCAACGCTGCTTGTTGGAAATAATTTGTGAAATTTTTATTTCGAAAATTCTTTTTGCTTTAGTCCGCCATTCACTGCTAATGTCATTTAAATCAAAACTCTAATAAATTTGAAAGGTATTTGAAGTCCGGAGAAAATGGTCGTTAGCTCTATATTGATCAAAGAACTGCCTCGAAACATTAACCGAGAATAGAATCGTAGAAAACAATTGTTCATTAATATGAAGTCATAGATTTTCGTTTTTCATTTTAGCATAAATTTAATAATTGATAAAATCTTTGGAGGACATTTTCGTATGTTGTAAATGTAACACAAAATTACTATATCTGCATAAAAATCGTAGAGTTAGATCGATTGCTTCGCTTTCAAGCAATCTACCGAAATCGGTCTGGTTTCTTTTAGATGAATAGAAGAAATCGTGCGTTGTGAGGGATTTAAAAAAGTTCATATACATGCTGTTTGAAGATTTGTTTTTGAATCGAGACTTTTTGATGGCTCTTACCTCGTCCTTACGTATCTTCATTAGGCGGCTTATGGTATATTGAAAATTTCGAGGCTCCAAGAAGATCACTGTAGCGTCTATATACATGACAAGATCTTGTGCAACGACTTCGACGGAAAAAAATTTGGACAGAGGATGGAGAAAATAATATGAATATATACAATATATATACATATATATACAATATATACAATATTTGCTTATTAATAAGTTGTTGGGGTAACATTTGTGGAATTCTCGACGTGCTGTTTTTGTCGAAACAGTATTACTCAAATGACTGTTGAGTTCTGCTATCGTTTTTGCCGCGATGGTTTTATGTTGTCTGGCCACAATTATTTTTAATGTCCGCTAGTTTCGGTTACTATTACTCTTCGCCGATTACACTTTACCATGTATCATTATCGCGAATAGTGTCGCTCGTGAAACGTTAAACACTTCAGCTGTCGCAGATTTTCTCGCTAACAGAACATCAACAATTTTCCCTCTGTCTGAGATATCATACATTTTATTGACTGAGATATCATACATTTCATTGTCGCAAAACAAAGCGACTGCAAGATTTAGCATGTAAACTGTGCAACACATTACGCATCGTATTGCTTACACGGAAGCAGTGTGACTAATAAAGAACAAGATGGTACTATACTGCAGAGTGTTCATATTATTTTGTCCATATATAAAATTTCATAAAAGCTCATCAATTCAATTCTATATGTTAAATAAAAATTAAGTTCACACGGAAAGAGGTTTCTCTTCTCATAATCGTGTGGGATATTAAAAGATCAGTACTTACACGTTACAGTATTTTTGCTTCATTTTGTTTTTTATTTTTTCATAGTTTTTTGTTTGATTTTTTTTTTTATTTTCTTGACATGTTAAGTACTTGAAACGTGTTTGGCATACTTAGACAAAAGTGTTTATGTGTTTGATTGTGTGTTTTCTTTTCCGAATTTCTTTGAAAAGTTTACTAACATTTTATTGCGTTTGGTATGGTTTTTAAGAGGTTCTGGTTTACAGTTTTAGTTTCAAATACATTCGCGTTGAGTACCAATCACCCGACTCTGTGGTTTCTGTTTTCCTCTTTTTTTCTGTCTTTCTTTTTTTACAAATTAAGTTGCACTTTAAAAATCCACGAGAAGACATCGAATTATTACCATCAGCTGAGGATATCACGTACCTCCACATTCTTTGAAAGATTTTCTTTATTATGCATATACAATATTTTAACAGAAATACTAACTTATGAAATACAAAAGGGACAAACTTCTTAGGGTCAAATATTTTCATATTTTAATGCTTCCATTATGCATGCTTATGCTTATGCTTGTAGTTCTTTATAGAGTTGGGTATATGAGAGTTATCCATTATGTGGTTTTGAAAGCAAATCTAAATAAAACGCACTTTTGATTGAGTTTTGGATCAAAATTTTCTTTCAATATATTGCCTGAACTTTTCCATCATTTGTGGGATATGACATTATTCAAATGTCTTCCACGAGACATTTTATAGCACTAGATAGTTTTAAGATGATTTTCCACTAATTTTGAGCACATAGCAAGCAAGATCTCGATCATAACTTGACTGATGCTCGTTTTCAAGGTGTCAAAAGGTTGAGAATTGTGCGTGTAAACTTGATCCATTGCGTAATCCCACAAAAGAGAGCCGAGCCTTAAGAAATTGCACGATTTTGGTGGCAATTTCACATCATCAAAACGGGAAATTTTATATCCAGAAAATTTCTAACGCAACAATGTCAAAGCGGAGCGTGTTGTGTGGCTTGTGAGACTGCTCTGCTGAAATCACATATGATCAGCGTTTATATCTTCAATTTCACTAAAAAAAAAAAAGAATTGATAATCATGTGGCTGTAGCGATCAGAAAGGTGTACGCGCCAGGTAATTGGTAAATTTATATCTTTGTCAACACTTTCACTGACAGCACCAATATTTTTGGCAGAACATACGTTTCGATGATATGTGGGTCTTAATAAATCTATTACAAATCCAGTTTCTTCAAACTTTTCCCAGTTTTGTCTATAGAGTGTTCAGATAGATGACTATGTAGACCGCAAACTGCTCGTAGTGGACGAAACGTCCCTACCACAGAATCAGCATTTTTGTAGTAAATTTTTATTATTTTAATACGTTCAGCGGCTGTTAAACGATTTTTATGGTAAAATTGCGCACATTACATTAAACACATGATACCCTTAACGACAGCTCTGTTTTACATATGTAACTGGAACATGAAAAATGGATAAACCCATACTATTTCGGCTGATAAGTAGTATTATGAAAAATTCGAATTCGATATTTTCGAGTGTTTCGTCTATTCTATGTTATACTATAGAAGTATTTAATATTAGAGAATTAAAAAAAGAAAACAAGAATACGTATTAATTATGGTTTCGATTCAATTTTATCATTCCCATCAATCGCTAAATTTGGTTGAAAGCACTAAAGGCTTTAATATGATCGCATATTTTTTAGTCTAGTAAAATACTCAAGATATTTGAGTGTCCGGAAAAAATTAGATAAAAAAAAGGGAAAATGTTCAGTTATACCCTAAGTTTGTTTGACGATCATTTTTGATTTTATTGTGATGGCAATGAAGTGAAAATTTTGAGAATAAATTTGATTTTCTAGACAAAACTTCGCTATCGTGGCTTCATCAGAATTATGGATGGAATGATATTCAGCTCTTTATGCTGAGCATGATTAGATTTCTACTTCTGTCTATAATACCCAAAAATATATATGAGAAAAACTTGAGGTCGTTGTAAAATTTTGAGCTAGCTTATCCTATCTATGTTTAACGCATTTTAGCTACCTGCTCGTTGTTGAAATTGCACATAGAAAGCTAGCTTAACAGAATATTAAGAATGTCATCCAAATTAATTGTTTCTAAGCTTAGATCGCTACTGGATGTAAAAATTATAATTTGTTACTTATATATTTTCAAGTCACTGGTAATGTGTGTTAATGTCACAAATATTTATCAGCGCAAAAATGTCCATGAACAGCTTACAAATACGTTCGCTATAAATCAAAAATGATAATTTTTTTAACGACCAGTCTCCAGGGAGTATGTGGTAGATGTGCCTGACAAGTTAAATCCAATATTTAAGATAATTGACACGAGTTTCGAATATATGCAAGAGAATTTGATTGATAAACTCCGCAGTGAAAATGCAATTTTAAATGAGAGCTCACTTAGAGGTGTTAGGTCTTATAAGGTAACTAGAGGCAGGAAGGTTCACTAAGGTTCCGTCGTGGAGACGGATTGTGTAGCGATTCCGAAGATATTGACTGAAGGTAAATTGTGCATTGACTGCGAGAAATGTCGGGTTTATGAAATACTGTAAGAATGATAATACAGCGCACATTGATGAAAGATTTTGTCAAATCTTAGGGTATAATGTTATTCGTTATAGTAGAACTCGTCGTGCGACAAGCGGTGGTATCGCGTTATACATTAATCAAGGCCTTGGTCATAAAATTGTAGGTAAGTCTGGCCGCGACAGTTCTTGGTAATGTATGTGTACAATCCACATACGACTAACTGTATGGATGAAGTGTTCAGGGTGATAGGTGAGCCCATCTTGTATGAAGTTTTTGTGTGGTGATTTTAAAGTTGGCTTGCTATTGGATGAGGTGTGTGCTAACCAGTTGCGCAATTCAGTAGTATCCTGTGAGTTAGATTTGATAAATTTATGGCCCACACGTTATGCCACCAAGTGTACGCCGGTTCTTTTGGATCTTTTCTGTCTTTTTGACGGTTCTTTTGTTCTGCATTATGATCAATCTCTCCTATGGGGAGTATCTAATCATGATCTTCGGTTGTAGCGTTCAATATAGAATTTGACTGCGAAAATCGAAGGCAGCTAACTATTAGCTAAGGAGATATGGCTGCGATTAACGTGGAACAGCCACATGATGCCACATGCAAACTTTGTTGGAATAATGTCTGTAATCCTGTAGATTTTAATGATAAATTGGCGTATATAAATAGCAACTTGGCTGCGTTATATAATGACTACATACCGAGTAAAGCTGGCAGTGTTGTTTCCTCCAGACCGTCTTGGTTTACGAGAGACGTAAAAAGGTCGATTAGACTTCGGAGCGTATAGTGTCTGCATATGTTGCCTTAATGATGATAATTGGTAAGTTTTTCGCAGGCACAGAAACAGAGTTGGTGTTATCACTCGACACAAAAAGCGACTCCTTTTTTTAGCAGAAAGCTAGAAATTCAGCTTACACTCAAAATACTTTGAGGAAACCTTGCTGTGTCATTAATCCTGACACATTAACTGAACATTTTCGTAAACCGAACTATGTGGCTGATAGTTGCCCACTATTTGAAACACAGGACTCTCTGTGTCGGTATCTGATACTTTTCAATTTAGATTTTTTACTCTGGGTGAAGTATGGAAGGCTTTCTAGAGTATCAAATCTAATGCTGTTGGTCATGACAATATCAGCATGAAGTTTTTAACACTTGGCCTACTAACTGTGATACTCTCTTTGACTCATGTTCTGAATCATATAATCACTGCATGTACATTTCCAGACTGTTGGAAAGTATATTATAGCTCCCATTTCGAAACAGGTTGCGCCAGTTTCACCAGGTTATTTTCGTACGATTAACATTCTTCCAACTATGGTAAAAGTTTTCGAGCGCTCAGTTGCGATCAAATTACTTTGAATTTGTATTCTAAAGATTCACTTTCTGTCATTCAGTCAGGTTACAAACCTGGTCATAGTTGTAACACGGCAATGCTTAAGGTGCTGGAGGACATTCGTCCAGTATATGATAGGGAAAATTTACCCACCCTAGTATAAATTGACTTCTCTAAAGCCTTTGATATTATGAGTCACAATCTCTTGTTAGAAAGTTAAGATTCTACTTTGGTTTTGATTTGACTGCGGTTAAACTTGTTAAGTTTTATTTGGTCAGCCGATATCAATGTGTAAAAATCGAAAGCAAAGCTTTACATTGAAGCCAATATTGTTTAGCATCTTCATTAATGATTTAGTCAGGTGCTGTCAAAACTACAACATTCATTTATACGCCGATGATGCTCAAATATATTTATCTCGCCCGCATAGACTTTATTTACGTCGTATCTCGCGTTGATCTGTTATCAATAATCTCGGGCTAAATTCAGATAAAACTGAAGCTGTGTTAATATCGGCCAACGCTTACAACCCCGATTCTTTACTCAGCGTTCTGATCGCCGACGAAGCGACAGAATTTGTCGGTTGCGTTTCCAATTTTGATTTCATAATTAATTCCCGTTTAAGTGCGGATGGACATCTTAATTTCGTGACAATGCGTATATATAATATTTTGAGGAAGCTATGGCTATTCTCCTCCTACGTTTCAAACCCAGCCGAACTAAGGGTGGTTAAATGTCTTATAGCACCTTTATGGGAAACTCGACAGTACTTCAATGACCAAGTTAAAGTTGGCTGTTAATAAATGTGCCAGATACGTCCTTAATAAGCAGATATATGAGAGTATATCGCAATTTCCACTACAGATTCTGGATTCTAGTCTCCCATCATCGTTTCTTAAATCAAAAATGTGATCTTTATCCATAAGCTCATTTTTACTGGTACACCAAAACATTTATACGAAAAGATGCAATTCATCAGATCCGGACGTACAATGAATCTGAGTTTCCCCGATCATAAGTATTTGAAATCTTTAAGTTATGGATTGCGCTACCATCTAATATCAAGGCTATTATCAAGGAGAATAGGTTCAGAAGAGCCATTTGGGGTTTCTATAATTCCTGAATATGGTCAATAATTGATTATCTCTATTGATTTTCCTACTTTTTTTTGTATTTTTTCTTTCGACTGCGATTAAGAATTACTTAATTTATTTTATTATATTATTCCTGCTGGACGAGACTTTACAGTCTTATTGGTTCAAAATTTTTAAATTTAATTAATGTTGATTAATAATCGATTGACTCGATTGTATTAACTAAATAATGACGAATTACTGATTAATAAACTTAAACTTAAAAAAAAAAAATGATATATACATAGCTAAATGCTATTCGCGAGGTGATGGATATCTTTCTACATTCGATATTCTCGTTTCATTGGTATAATGTCGCGTTTCGTATATATGTGTATGTAGTATAATCGTAAGTTGCCTACGGAAGCACTTTAATTCATTTTATATCAAAAACATGTTCTGCTAACATTTGTTTTAATTATATTTGGTAATTATTTTATTACTATCAACATTCTCAAGCATGCTTAATGTTAATAAAACATAAATTAAATATAAAAAAAAGGCAAAATTATAACAAATGTTGTTTTGAATTTTTAATATGGCAAATTTTTCGTTAAATAACTTTTGTTATAGACGACGGCATCCATTGTATATTTGGTCCGGTTGTTTGAACGTACACGACAAATTCAGTTAATATTTTTAATGAGTTTTAGTTTTCGTTTGGAAAACAAAAGTTGAATACTTTAATTAATTAAGAGTAATAAATATTTATGAATTTTACATATTTGTATATAAACACAAATTGTTTTTTTTCTTTTTTCTTTTTTTTTTTTGACAATTTTTTACACTTTATTTTTAAACATAAATTTAAACTATTTTGCCACAGTTCCCTTTAACTTTATTAACAGCAGAATGTAGTCATCAGCAAGCATAGTTATGGTAATAAAATAAAAGTTTTATTTTTTTAAAGGAATTCATTAAACATATAGATATTTGTGATAACTTAATCACTCCAACTAATAGTGCTTCATAAATTTAATACATGATGTGAGGCTCTTCATTTTGTTGAGTGTAATGTTTACCTAGCAACTTGTTAGTAAACACGGTCTCTCTGCATTACTTCTAATTTGCTGGTGCACGCTTTATTTGCCTTAAAGTATGACTTCATTCCATCTTTCACCGGCAAATGTTCGCAATTACTTGAAAGGTTTTTAATTGGGTTGGATGTCCAAGCTTTAGTCGTCATTTGCAGACAGCCTCTTAAACAGTAGTGCATGTGAAGACATTATGCTTCTTATTATTAGCACTTACTTTAAACAAACAAAAAAAAAAAAAAAAAAAAGAAGAAGAATAAAAAGCCAAACCGCGACTCGAATCGTGGACACTTGCTTTTTTCCATTAATTGTTCGTTAATACAAATCCATCTTTCCCAAAGTGTTTCTCTATATACAATTATTCTTACAAAATTTTCTTTACAGCTTTCAAAATTTGTTGTAACTGACATTTAAGGAAGTAGTTCTGAGAAAAATAATGTAACGAAATATCAATAAAATTTGTGATTTACTTTTATTCTGTTCGACCTATACCACTTAATTGGCCTCTGGTTTCAATATCGAAACTCTGTTATTTTTTAATCACAATTTCAATAATTTCAAAGCTATAAATTCTTTGAAGATAATAGAAAGTCGAACTCAAATCCGCTCAATTTACCCATAGAACGACGTCTGTGACTTTATTCTAAAAATGGGCCTTTGGACGCGTGTCAAAATATAATCCTTAAAAATTTTTGAGTATCATCTTAATATTTATCGGATCATTTAGCATGATAAAAAAATTTTAAAAAACAATTACAAGTTCGTAGGCTGACACGTAGATGATGCTATTAATATTAATTCCATATGATTTTTAGTTAGCCCTAACCTTCAAAAGACACGTGTATAAATTTGACAGATGTTGCAATATTAGTATGTGAGTTATAGCATCTTTAGTGAAGAAATGCTTTGGAGTCGGTTCGTTACGTGTGTACAGTCAGTCTGACTGTCGATTGGACTCCGGTGTGAAATGATAGAGCCATGTTTCATCCATTGTCACATATCGACCCAAAAATTAGGGTTTATTACGATTGAACAGTTCCAAACACTACTTAGAATCATCAATTCGTTGTTGTTTTTGGTCGATTGTGAGCTCGCTGCGGCAGACACTTTCAACAGAGCTTTCGCATACCCAAATATTCATTCACGATATGTCCAACACGTTCTTTTGATATCTTTAGGGTCTCAGCTATCTCAATCAACTTCACTTTACGGTTGTGCGAAATTATTTTGTGGACTTTTTTGATGTTTTCGTCGGTAACAGCCTCCTCGGTGCTCATTTCGCCTCGTTTAAATTTAGCAAACCATTTCTCTGTTGCAAAGTCCGAATAATGTTTTTCAAGAAATTTGATTAGCATTTAAATGTATTAACTAAGTTGTAAAGTCAGTATAAGATATAGTTAAGGCGCTAAATATCTATTCTAAAATCTTCGAAATGAAAGACATCATCTATTTTATTGAATCTTTAAAGCGTTAACGTTCTTTCCTATGATATTAAACATGAGATCTACTAAGAACTATTTATAAAGATATTGTTATACATAAAGATGTATACAAACTCGTTGTTTTCTAGATTTCTCTTCATTTTCGTATTTGTAGCTAAATTAATAAAATAAAAGAAGAAAAAAAGCATAAGTTTTCAAACTTTATAAATATCTTTCGTGTTCTCACTTAAACCACCTTAACACCCTCAAAAACAAGTAAATAATAATCGTAACAACATAAACACATTTAGCAGGAAAACGCAAACTATTAACTTTGCGTTATGAAAAATAAAAAAGCCAGCAACAAGAACACTTTCAACACAAACAAAAATTAAGAGGCACTTAAAAATTTATTACAATTTGTTTAACGATGCAACACTTACAAAAACAATCCGAATGAATGTAACACGTGACACATAAAAGCATCATGCGTATGCCAAGTAGTTACTTATATATACATATGTATATATATATGTTTATATATATGTATATATATATGTATATATATATGTATATATATATACCGATTGACACGTTAACAATATTGTTAAACTTACAGAATATATAAAACAGGTAAAGAAATAACGGAACATACATATTTAGGTAGAAAAATGAGAAAATTATACGAGCAAGCACATCGTCGAATACATACATATACCCACGCACGCTTACAAATAAATTATAAAATTTTGTCTCTGCCATTATTGTGTGAGGCGCACGGGGAATGGATAATGAATGACATTTGTGTGTTTCGATGTGTATGTGTGTGTGTGCGTGTGCGTTATGTTGATGCATTGTCTGACATAAATCACTTTGTCAATCATTAATTTGTAGTTGTTATGGATGTATGCGTGTATTATAGATACGTGCAGAGTCTGTGTATTGTATATAGATATGCGCATATGCCAAAATCTCTGTAGTTAAAATACTTAAATTTCTTCGTAAAAAAGCTTAATAACTAGAAACAAAAATGGAAAATTTTGAGAACAATAAGAAAAAGTTTTATGCGCTTAGACCGTATCATTCGATACGCACGAATTATTTGTTTTTTTTTTTTTTTGTGTTGAAGAAAAAAAAGTTCTACAAGCAAAGTAACAAACTAAGTAAGCATAAGTATGCAATTGTAAACCAACAACCGAGCAAAGAGTTTCAAATTTTCGAAATTCTCGATCACAATTCCTGTGCTTCTATTAATTTTAAAATCAATTTAAAAAAAAGAATTGGAAATAGAAACATTTTATTCAAGAGCACCTTAGTCCATGCTCCATAGTTATGGCTTTAATCAACCTTTCATCGGCATTAACTTGCAAACATTGGAAAGCAATATATACTCGCTCCTTATAAAATTGATGAAGTGTGCTATCAACCCTTGTAGCACAATACAAGATGGAAGAATAACTTACGAACGGTTTTTAACAAAAAAAAAAAAAAAAAAAATTATTTGAAGAAACTAGTAAATAATATTTTATTTCAATTATTGTTCATTGCTAGCTACACGTCCTCTTTGCAGTTTTCTGTCTGTATGTGGACTTCATGTCGAAAGACCACTTAGCCTCTTGGCACTATTTACAAAAAGACCCATTATTTCAGGTATTGAAGGCAAGTGCTGCTCATATAAATCAGCAATTAAAAGAAGTCTTAATCAAAAAAACCACGTAGTGAATACAGCATAATACATTCCGATGCGGTGATGTTTGTATGTTTTTTAGACGAGATTTTCAATGTGAAGTCAAGCGTCGCCATGCTGAAACACTCCTAAGGGCTTTTTTCATATGGCAGGCATTTTTTCTTTAATGATCGGCTTAACTGCAAATTGTTGTTGTCAGTCTTGCTTGACAATGACTTCGTCGGATACGGAACAGCTTATTTCTGAAGGCAAGGACGCCAGGAATGAATATTTTGGTCGAGTTTCGATCTTAATAATAATCCCGGACTGTCAAAATGATTTTTTCACTTCCAATATTGCATCTGAATCACTTTTTTTTTATCATCAATTACGATTCAGTAGCATTTTCTTTCGAATTAAGAAGTAAAAATGGCACCAATCACGTTCGTCTTTTTTTTCATTCGGTACTTGACTCAGCTCTCAGAAATTGTGTTGTGTACACTTTAGCGGAAAAATTTACACTGTTGCGTAAAGCTTTTAAAAATAGTTCTTTTATGTAGAGTAGTTACGGTTTGACAAATGCTTACAGACAAAGAAAAAAAAAACGATAAAGAATTATTTAGGTGCCAGAATCTTTCGTTGATAGTGAATCTTTAATCGTGTTACTAAGGGGGTAAACCACTGTAACAGCGTAAAAAGGCGTTTTTTTTTTCTCTTTTGACAACTTTTTTGAGATGGAAGGGAAGATAATAGAATAAAAATATTGTAAGACGTTATTCAGTGTACATTTAAATATTAAGAAAATAAATTATTTTTGAGAAATGTCAAAAAATGGCAATACCGAGCACATTCTCGTGAGAGGCATGTTTGCTTTAAGGGGCTCTGTGACCCAAAGCAAAAAGCTGATGCAAATATGAACCTAAACAAAAAGTAGAAAATACTTTTAAGCTACATGCCTCTAACTAAGGAAAGACATATGATTTTTTCGATACATTGGATTTTCCGAGATCATTTTAGTGATCGTGGATGTTTCAGTAACAGGCAGAATGGTAAACGGTTGTAGCTAAATCACACCAGAATTTCGTCGTCGCTTTTCGTTCTCTTCTGAGCCGTTACGAACGAATAGACATCTATGTTTTGGTGATTGGTAGAAGAAAATCCAAGAAAAAAAAACAATATTGTAAAGGAAATGAAACCTTCAATAATTCTCTTGGAGTCCCTACTGACTAATATGAATAAATTTTTTTAATTTGCTGACGCTTCGTAATACCTTATTATGGGAGATTTTCTTTTCTGCTTTTAGGAAGTCTGACGACAAAGTCAAAAGGTGCTACTTTCTACACTGTGTTTACCTTTTTTTTGCTCTATAGAATCGGTATCGTACATATGCTTTGAGACGAATACGGCTCTTCTTCTTCTTTTTTTTCTTTTTCTATTTCGCATTACTTTTCTTTAATTTTGTTTAATGTCGTTTCATTGCTTGTCCGTTCCATTCTTTGTTAGTTCTGTAAATGTTACTGTTACTCTGTTTATTTTTCCGATTTCGTTTTTCTGTATATGTTGTTATGTTCTTAGTTTTATGCTGAGCTGTTATAGGAAACAATTGGAAAAATATATATATTTTTTCTTTTTTGGTTATCTTATAAATTTTCATTTGCTTTTGTTTATGTTTTAAGGTTAAAAGGTTTCTTGCTACAGTGTCTGTACAACAGACGCATACACTAAAAGAATTGCTTAGTTTCTGCTTTAATATCCCTACGGCACCATTAGCATAATGTTCAAATAAAGGTTTAAATTGTAATGTAATAAAAAATTGAATACATACATAAATACATATCATTATTAAGGTAGCAACGGAGACCTAACACTTCGTAATAAGTTTCTAAGGGATCTTTCGACATCATGTCGAATTGTTTAAAAACATACACAAACGGGATTTTGAGTCTTTTTTTAAGATAAACCGTTGACATTGAAGTCCTGTATATCACAGGATCAACAAGCCGAGTATAATGACTAGTTAACTAGTTATTAAATGGCTAAATTTCCAAATTTGCCAAAAGCTTCAACAAAAGATTTAAATGTGTCTTAACATGCTGCACATATTTTGAACAGAAAAAAGACTTTAAAATTCAGATGTAACTTTTTACTTCACGAGCAAAATCAAAAAATAATATTCGACTAACGTCGTAAATATTTACTATTATGTCTAGTAATTTTCAGCAAAAAGAAGCAACATGACACGATGAAAAACTTGCTGATCCAAAAAAATAGTTGAAAAGAGTCTTGATTGCTTGCTTGATCTGGACTTGTCAAGCTTACTTCAGTAACAGATATAAACCGGAACGGTCATGAAAATGATCACGTGTTTAATGTAATGTTTTCTATTTTACAATATAGATCGTCTAACAACCACTTAACGTGTTAAAATAGTAAAAACTTACTAAAAAAATGCTCTTTATGTCATAGCTACGGTTCATGAGCAAATTGTGGTCGCGCGCGACATAATCGTTCATCTGAGGCAAAACTGCAAATAATTTCAAAAAAAGTGGATCTGTAACAGATTTATTAAGGCCCAGACCTTATCGAAAAGATATAGATTGAATTTCATCGATTACACGTCGCGTACGGTGTTCGAACTTATCTTGTTTTGCATTTGATTTTGTTTTTTCATTCTTATAAAATTCAACTAACATAAGAACTGAAGTCGGTCGACCATGCAATGAGTAGAGGATACGCTATTTGAGTTCTCTTTTTCTTATCTTATTCTCTTAAGTGATGAGATTCATTTTTCATTTAGTAAATACGTCATTAAGCAAAATTGTCGCATCTGGAGCAGTAAAAATTCACAAGTAGTGCTAAACGGTTTTCTATCATATAACGATTCTATCATGTAATGAGTTCTTTTGAATTATTCAACAGTCAACATTTTCACCGAATTTCTCTTAAAGGTTTTCAGTAATAAACATTGATCAATTCTTTAAAAGAATGAAAACGAAACTACAACGCCTACTGCCGCTTAACAGCCTTTTATAGAAAATAAAGGTCATTTGAGGTAGTTTTGATAATATAATCTCTTCAGGTTCATATACAAAAATTGCAAAGTTTGCCCTTAATTGCGAATATGTTGATGGTCTGATCACCAAATCTTTGTAGATGATCTAATAACTTTAGATCGACATGTAATCCATTATGCCGTTTAATAATTAAAACTTCTTTAAATATTCGGCGATTTGTCAAGATTTTTAGATTTTTTTGTAACTACTATAAGTACGTATGGAAAACGTATTGCGTCACTTTTTCAATTTGAACCAAATTAAATGCAAAATATTAATTTTTGTTTTTCTCTCAAAACTTTGGGAGCTTAAGAGCTTCTTTATGGTTTGAGACAACGCTTCGAACAAATCGAAATGATTGAAGAATTCTAGAGAACCTCATCATGAGTTAAATATGGGGAATTGTTATCGAGAATTTGTGGATATTACAAATGAAATGACATAGAAGAAGACATTAAAAACTCACCATCTATTATCTGAATGAGTGCAATTTCTTCATTTTAATGACAATTGGTTTGTGTTCAGTTGTCATACTTTCAATTTAATTCTTCTAGTCAAGCTAATCTGAAGAAAAAAGAAAAAAAATTTTTTTTTGTTGTCTTAAACTGTATATTTAACGCAGAAACTGTTAGTTTAAATTTCTTATTCATAACGTTAAGAAAACTTTATCTACTTCCCCGTTTAAATAATTTTACATAATAATTTTTGTGCAATTACTTTTTTTTATTAAATAAAAAATTAAATATACGCGTACGTGTAGACGTACGAAGTGATACAGAGAAATATTTTGTAATCGCACCAAGACGTCTTCTCAAAGTTTAAACAATATGAAATTATTTGGTTAAGAATGAATGTAAGTCAACCCATAACAATAAAACCATTAATCTCAAACAAAAGGAAAACCATAGTCTTTGTCAAATATTTACGCCGTCGACACATTGACAGACATGCAAACGGACAATGGGAATAAGACCCATTTACGAAGTATGTTGGTTATCACTTGCGAACATAGGCATACATACGCACATAAAATGACACACACACACACACACACACACACTCTTATTTAGATATATATATATATATATATGTTCCTGCACCCTATAAACTGCAGTTGTGTAAATGAATGAAAAAAAAAGTAAAAATATTTTCTAAAAATTTTCCTTGTTCCCATTTGATTCACAAGGATAACTTGTTCCAAGTGAGAGAAAAAGAGAGAGAAACAAAAAACGCAAACATTAGATACACTCGGCTCTTATAGTGCAACATCCCGGTAGGTTTGCCGTACGTATGATTGTTCAAAAGCTAAAAATGAACAATAATCTCAAGAAATTCACTTAAGTATGCTAAGCTAAAGAAATGGAAAGAATACCAATGAATAAAAAAAAGACGGAGTGGAGAAAAAAAGAAGAAAACAAAGTAAAATAAAAAATGAGAAAATTTAATTAACGCACCAGTCCGATAACGTTTGCCGGTTGTCATTTGTTGCTGTCATTTTCTAAAAGTTTTCCTTTTTCACTTGGTTTTTTTTTTCTTCTTTTTTTTCTTTCTTTAACAAAACTCTTTCACAGTATGTTTAAAGACCTTTGTTGGTTTTCATTTCTATTACAATTTGTTGAATTGAATTGAAATTTTTTTTCTTTCATTCTTGCTGAACGTAAGGAGTATGTCTTAGTCAATGTATATGTTGTGTACAAGAGAGAGCGCGCGCGCGCGCGCGTCCTTCTGCATGTATGTGTTGTGTGTGTTTTTGTCTTGTAAGAATTGCTTATAAAATTGGTTTTTGTCTTTTGTACAACGTGTTTTCTTGTTGTGTTAGTGTGTATGTATGCATGTACGTATGTATGTCTGTATGCGTTGCACTTTGCCTTGCAAATATGCACTTGACTTGGTTTCTCTTCGAATTCTTTATAGAATTTATTCTTTATTTTTCATGAATTTCTGTTATTTGGTTAGCACTGTTTTACGACATGTCATCATAGTTTTTTTGGCTTTCTGTAACGCTCTTTAGGCATTAACAAGTACTTGACGAGTTGTTTACGACATTTCTTTATGAATGTGTAACCGTTTGAAAAATAGTTATTTATTTACTTATTTTTGATTACACACACACACGCACACGCACACACACACACACACACACAGGGCTAAGCTCAGGCTACTGTAGGGGTTACGGGTGGCGGATTGTGATCGGCATGCACGTACCTAGGGATATATCTATATACTAGCTGCGAATAACCAATAAATAGTCCTCGACCAAGAGCAGCAGAGGAGGAGGGGCGGCTGAAAAAGTCGCGTAACTCTGTGAATCTTCGGCGAGAGTAGGCGCCGTTCTTTTAATAAGTTCTCCTCACTCTCAGTAGGGGGGTTTCACCAAGGGAGACAACCCTAAAAAAGCCTATGGATAGGCATCAAGACCGAGCCCGGTAAGGTCTTGCTTATGAGATACCGGAATACTCAATGGAATTTGACGACTTCGACCTGGTGGTGGCAGTATTCCGTTATTTGAGTAGGCTGGAGTGATGTCCAACCGAAACGGCTCTGAGGCTAATACTGACACTGCTCCCGCTCCCTTAAAATTATGACAAGTCTGGGAAGTATGTTCTAGGCCGCGCCGTTAAGTTGGTGGGTGTAAACCCAGTTGAGAAGAACTCCTGGCTAATGCTTGACCTGGCACTGAACGCTAGTCTCATAAGAGCTAGCGTAAACCCAATGCATGGCCTAACTGTTTGCAAAGACAACCATGCGGTTGTAACAGCAACTACAGCAGCGAAACCGGATAACGGCTTCTCAGTTGGGGTCCATACAAAATGAACGTAAACATAAACAAAACAAAAACAACAATAACACCGATGTCTGCCGGTTCGATAAAAAAAAGCAGACAGCAGGGTTCACGCCGGTAATCTAAGCGAAGAGAACCCGTTTAAGGTGAGCAGCAGAATGCTACGATCGCCGGTTGACGGCCAAGTCCAGCCTCAGTCGCCTACAAACCAACGCAGAGTATCCACGACAAATGCGGGAGACACGCCACTCTTTGTAGGGCTTGGTGGAAATGTTGGAGGATGGCAAAAGACAGTCCATTCACCAAGTTAAGAGAGATGCCATGGATGGCATCAGAATGGCGTATGAGCAGTGCGTGATGCAAAGGGACCAAGGATGGTCGAACCGAGAGAGAGGGTCGAAAAAGCCTCTCAGATTATCCCTCCACCTAATCTAAGAGAGCGAGGAAGAAGGATGCACCGGAGGCAGATCCGAAAACGAACGCACACGGGCTAACGGCGAGGACCAGCAACCGCAGAGCGGTCGCGAACCAAAGTGGGAGAAAGTACTCCCAAAAAGGAAAAGAAACAGAAAAAAAGATTCTCAGAATAAAGCCCGACGCCATTGTCATAGCGGTTAAGGGCGAAATGTGGTACGCCGAAATGCTCCGTAAAGTTAAAATGGAGCCCAAGCTCACCCAACTGGGAAAAACAGTGAGCAAGATAGGGCGAACGCAGATAAGAGATGTGCTATTGAAGCTCGGTGAAACCGGGAGCAAAACGAATGAACTGAAAGTTCACGGTTAGGTGATCAAGCGGCGGTAAGAGCCCTTAAGCAAAGCCGCTAAAAGAAGCGCACTAATTGTAAGCCTCCGCGAAGTAATACCTAACGCTGGTCCCACGGAGTAGAGTGGTAAAAGGAGATGTGTGTGGGGGGTAAGTTTAGTACGTAGGCACCATGGATGGCGAATCGAATGCTACTGGCACGGTCTAGTAGTATCTATAAAGATTCCCTCTTCCAGCCCACACAGCAAAAGAAAAAAGACACACACACACACACACTTTTACCCGCTACTTGAAATCTACTTTGTTAAGCTCTCTGTTTCATTTTCTTCATTTTTTTTTTGTTCTTTTATTTTTTTTTATTATTTTATGTTTTTTATTATTTTATGTTTTTGCATTGCGCTTGCCTTTGTTGTTGTTCTCATCCGTTTACATATTGTTATATCATTGTTAAGCTTTTTTCCCTTCATTTCATTCGTCATAAATAACTTGTGTTCTTTCATTTAAAAGAAAAACAAGCCTGAGTATACTTTACTTCATCTGCAATATTATAATGATAAGTATCATCAGCGTCGCCATCCTTACATAGAAGATAGAAAAATAGAAAAACAAAAAATAAAAAAACCGTAATTGAATTTATTGTTATGCAATTTTCAATATATCAAATGCATGTTCTTTGAATTCAAATATCCCTGTCATAGTTTATTACAAGAACGGTAGAAATTCCTAAGAAAGCGTTTTTCGAAACCAACAGAAAAATCTATTACACACAAAAGCATAAGATATGTATGAGTAATATGGATGATATAATTGTTGTTTATACTAAATATTTGTCAAGTGTTTGTTTACTGCTTCTGCTTTTATTTTTTTTTTATTTTTTTGACGTTTGATTCGTTTTTTTTTCCTTACATAATTAAAAATGAATCGGTAAATATGGTTTTAACTGACTTGAAAAAATGGGGAATAAAATATGAAAAATGACACGGTATAAGAAGGAATTGTTATATAAAACTAGAAGAAGGGAAAATCTATTACAATTGGTTTTGTAAGGAAAGTATTGTTCATTATCATATTTCAACGTATAGAGTCATCAGTAAAACATTAGATTTTACGAGTTGTAATGTGCAGATAAATTATTATTATTACTAATAGTTTTATTATTATTATGAATCGGACTTAATTCATTATCATTAAATATAATTCATCCGTTTAATAAGGAAAATTGAATATTTATGTCAGTATCTTCTATCTTATATTAACCATCCATCCAGAATATGTTTGTGTTTTATTAATCTTATTAGGGTCTAATTATACATTGGAATTGAGTAGCATTGAGGAAGTAAGCAGTATTTGTATAACAAATTTCAAGTTGCTCTGATTATGATTTCTTTCCTCTTGCCTAACGGGAACAATAGCTGTATATAGGAACTGGCTTTGTGTCACCAATATATTTTGAATTTATTCCATGTTTGCACTCATTATTCAATAGAAGCGGCTTAGCTACTGGCCTCTAAATTTCGCTGAACGATACCAAAACGTGTTAAAATTCTCATAATAGTTTATAGTACACATAGAAATAACGTTAAACATTATCAAGTATTACACCTTGCGTCTAAATATGAACATGTGATCCAAAATAAATGAATGCTTTTATAATCGTTTGTTAAATAATATACATAAATAAAATTGTGATCCACCTAAAGTTTTATAAAGAAAAGTTGAGATTTTTATAAAAAGATTCTAGCAACAGTTTCCACATTAAGTTTTATCATTATCTCACAAAAAATATGGAAAAATGTCGCTTTCCTTTCATCATTACACTGATTGTTCGCTTTCACTTTAATAAATCAAATACTACGTAAAGTTAGTGATAGGCTCAAAGGTTTTACTTGACCATTGGATTAATGATATTTTTATCCATATATTTATATATATACGTATATCTACATAGCGCCTTACTGAGAAAAATTTGAACTAAACACAAGATTTTCACGTAGGGTGTTTTCACCTCTTTTGTAATTTTTTAAAGCTGGGAACCACGTAGAGGTAGGAGTTTTGGAATATTTATGTTCTACCTGCCATCGAACATAATTTAATCAAACGGTTTGTTGAATAGTTTACTAACTGCCGATAAGGTTGGTATCTACTACAAACTGCCGTATGTCTGAAAATTCAGCCTTCGAATAGTAGCTTGCTGATTAATCGCCGTTGAAACTTAAGCGTATCAAAAAGATTATAGCTATATTGTGGGGTCGCAAGTATGGGATTCTAATCTATTTACATGATTAAGTATAATCGGTCAATTTAATTTGAAACGAGAAGATTTTTTATAAATTTGATGCAAAAGTAATCTGAAAAAAAAAACAGTTTGATTCCTGGACATGAGCTCGTAATTCAAGTTGTATATGTGTAAACCTACGATACGATATGTATATATACATATATATATATATATATATATATATACATTCTTAAACAGCAGGCACTTCCCGCTTTCCGCGATGTGTTTCGCGTCGATCTTTGGTTTTCTCTTGCAGAACATGCAACCCATAGACCAAATCAGTAAATTTTTATATTTAATTTTACAACCGCAACAAAAAGTAATTTCAAATCATTCGGGTTGGTTTAGACCATGATTTTCGTGATGAATTTGGCAACCTGATAGATATCTAGACAAATATGATTAAATCGATTCCACTATTAACGATGATACAATTCATAATAATATACAATATAAAAAAGTTTCAAATCTTTGTTGTTTGCTCTCGACGTATGCATATAACATTTAGCGTTTGTAGTAAATCGAAAAGGGTTAACCGTACGTATGAGCGATTTAGTCATCGTTAACACTCATACATATTACATTTGAAGATAATCATATCAATATTTTAACCGGTATTGATTTGAATAATATTTTGCATTATTGTTTGATAAATATATTATAAATGTAGTTCTATGATAAACATACTTATATAATAGATAAATAAATTAATTCTTTTAAGTGGTTATTCATTTAAAAAGTATACACACAAACATTAGCATATTAAAATTGTCTTTGCTTAGTTAACAATTGCTATTATAACAACTATTCAGAATTACTATAATAAATCTATCAAGTAACGATGCACACCTGACTGATAAGTATAATATGAGGTTTCGTTTAAGTAATTTCCGGGACGAAAATGATGAATATATACAGGGATGACAGTAAATATAAGGCGAGAAAGAGAAGAAAATGTATAAAAAGAAAGAGAAAGTGAAATAGAAGAAGCAAAGCTAACATTATATTTTATTGTAATAATTACGTATGCATTTAGAGGCAATACGTAGGCAGATAATTGTAGTTGGGTTAATGTAGTTTATGTGATTCTTAATATTTGTTTTTGCAAACTATTCATTTTAAAATTCAGCCAAATAGCATCGTACAATAACAACAACAACCACAAAAAGAAGCGAAAATAACAACAATAATGTCTGCCTAACAGCAGATATAAGCAGAGAGATTCAGATATCGAACCGAGAGCATAGTTTAATATCTATTTAATACATGCGACTATAAACGTATGTTCATAGATAGATGCGAATAATAGTTAAAACAAATGTTGTTGCCTGAAACGCCCTCATTCCGATAATGTTCAAATATCATCAGCATATGGCTGCTTTCTTTGGAGCTTGCTTTCTTTTTTCAGTTTTGTTTTTTTTTTTCTGCAACATTTTCGAATGCAATGTGGCGAACATAACATATTTTTTATTTTTTTTTTTTTTTTCGAAAATGTACTATAGAGATCTCAATGAAACGGCTGTTATTGCTATCTATCGATGTTACTATTGCTGCATTTGCCTTGTACGTGAATGGCTGTTTAGTTGGTAGTCGTTTGGCGCATTTGCCTAAAGTTGAAATATATTTAACTGTCGTTTTATATTCAGCATCGCAAAATGATTTTATATTGTCGGGATAAAACTCCCTCCCTTGTCCAAAGTTATTGCGGCGCATAATGTTGCGCTGTTAATTTATGTGAATTACAAAACTGTTCAACTATTGAAATTTTTCATTCAAGTCACACTTACAAAATTTCATATACTCCTTTTGTTATCTTTGCAATAATTTTCCCTTCTACAAGTTAGTTTGTGTCCTTTTTTATTATTTGAAAATTTATTTTAAAAAAAAAGAAAAAGAATAGAAAGAGAAAGAGAAAGAGAAAGAGAAGAAGAAGAGTAAAAGAGATGAAAAGAAATTTTTTCTTAATATTCGTAACTTGTATAGATTTTGCAATTGTAACGAATTCCTTTTCTTATCTGCTCTTTTTTTCTTATGCGTCATTTTTTCTTTTATTGCAGTTCTACATAATTAACTTTCAGTTTTGTGTTGCATTTACTGTATTCACCGTCTTCCACTTTGAGAAATGAATATACAGACTGCCCCATTTTTGGGTCCTACTCAACCACCTTTTCGCTTTAACGGTCCCCATACTATAACCATGTCGCATGCAACAGCTATGCACCAGCAACCATCATGGTTTGCTGCTGGTGCCAACAATGGTGGTACAACTGTAGGTGGAAGTGTTTCTTTGGGTGGTGGAGGTGGCGGTGGTGGTGGCGGTGGTGGTGGTAATGCTATTACTGGTGGTATTGGATTTATACCCAACACAAATGCAATTACAACTACACCGATTAAAGGAAAGGTAAGTTCAACAAATGTGTCGTTTTTTATTATGTAATTATTAAATAACTGTGAGAACAGATTCTTTTATTTACTACTTAAACACACTTTACATGCATTGTAATCGTTTAATAGAAGATAAGCACATATAAGAAAGTTTTTAAATCTTTTATAACCAATTTTGAATACTTTGTATCTATATAAATGCAATCAATATAACAAGATCGGAAAAAAAGGAAATCAAGTATTCTTTCGACGATTTAAGTATTTTTTATTAATCTTTTTTACAGCTTTGGTAGGCTCTTTCTTTCAAATTGTTTTTAGCTTTGTTAACACACTTATGTATGTATGTGTTCAATGCAACCCTATATTATTTGTTAAAAGGATTGTGCCTCTGTTAGTCCATCAGTAAAAAGACAATTTTCCCTTTTGAAAATTTTTCAGGATTTTCTTAGATTTTCTAAAATCGCTTTTATTTTTATTCAATTATACGTTTAACATTCCAAACTCAAAGTAGAACATAAAATACTAGATTCGTTGACTTTGATAGCAGCATCTTTGTTTAGTAAAAAAACATCACAATTAAAAAAAAATATTTTTATTTTTTTTTTTTTCACAAATTATAACATTAATTTACAGAGTAACAAAAACTATTGTCCCGTAATGAGAACAATATAACAATACGGATGTGATGTATAAATAAATTAAAACGATTTTTATATATAAACTATGAAAATGCATTAAATAATTTAAGATAGAATTCTAAATTAATTTCTAAATGGCCTTATGATGCCTTATCAGTCTTCTTATATCCTTGGTTTTATTTAGAAGACATGTTGGCACTGGATTTACATGATTACCTAATTTGACAAGATATTTTAAAGAAAGGTATTGAATTTGAATTTCAAAACATGAAATTTCCAGGTTTTTGCAAACAAATCACTTCGCATTAACAATTAGATGAAGAGCCTTAGATTGATAATTTTGAAGTATTTCAATGTTAGCGGTTGCTCTTGTATAATGTACATTTATTCTTTAAATTAAATTGAGATTTTGTACAAATTAACGAAATGATTCTTATGGTATTAAATTAAGTGGCTGACGTTTAACTTTTATATGATCTGCTCATGTTGGTGTTTGGTCGATGTGTAAGCCAAGATAAGAGACCATAATTGTTCATAAGGACGTTAGTGTCATTCAAAAAAGTGAAAGACATTAATATGTATTTGGGGTAAATGTAATGTCCGATGATTTTACAGCACTTATTTTGACATTCCATTTCACGTTCAGCCAAAGCGAAATTTTGCTGAGATGATTTTGAAGTTGATAGAAAACAATTATGGGATAGAAAAGTATGAAATTAAAAGTCATCACAATTTCAGAAAAATATAAAGCAAATAATTGTTTGTTAAAAAGTGATTAAACTCTCGAAAATGAATAAATATTGACGCTACAAGGCAACCGACAAGTAAAAACAAAAAAGAAAGAGGAGTCGAGCGACTACATAGCAAATTATACAATTACTTGGAAAGAGATATCTTTGTTTGATTGACTCCTACTTGAACCTTCATTTAATTAAAATGTAATCGTTTTTGTCTTATTGAATCAGACCTGATTCCAACTATATGTAAAGAACTTTGCTATTGTGTTTTTTTTTTTTTTGTATATATTTACTTGCAAACTTATTCAAAATTATAATTTGTAACGAAATACGTTCAATTGTTTAATTAAATATATACATAATCTACGGCAGTTCCATATTACTTGATATTAACAAGTGAAAACATTATAATTGGCCAAGCCTGACCATTAAATAACCTTTGTCTCAAACAAGTCTACACTCGCTTTCGTACGAAACCACGAAAAATTATAAAATATTATGTTGTTATCCAAAAAAATGGACCAATGCGACCCAAATTTGGTACAGTTAGTTTGTATGTTACTATTAGGGGCTTATTTTCATCGTAAAATATTAAACATGCGACTACATAAAGGCTTACTATGCTTAAAAAGGCTTATATAAGGTGATTTCAAATTGCTATTACGGATCAATTTTAGTCATGAAATATTAAAGATATCTCAGACCATTTTCTCATACAAAGACTTACTTTTTATGAGAAACCCTATATGGGATGGGTTCCAAAAAAAAAAAAAAAAAAAAAAACAAAACAGACCTACGTGACCAAAATTTGGTACAGTTAATTTCTATGTAAAGTTATTGTAGCCGACTTATATTCAGCATAAAATATTAAACGTTGGACCTTTTCATCATATAAAGGCTTATTTTTCATAGAAAAGGCTACATGGGACGTGGTTTAAAAAATCGTTCCATCTGATTCAAATTTCACAATTATTTTATACGCTAAAATACTAGTGTTTACCGATTTTTGGCATATAAAAGCTTTATACGAGGCGTGGTTGCAACAAAGAGTGGTCCGAATTCATTATCAATAGCATTCAGTCTTGGACCAAGTAAGGCACATCAATAGACCAAATTTTGTCCGAATATCTCAATAACTATGACCTGCAGGGTGAATAAAAAAATTCATGGACAGAGAGACAGACAGGCTTATAGAATTGTTCTCTGAATCGATCGGTATAATGAAAGATTTGGTTATCTTAAGCCCTATTGTGTGTGGATGCTACAAACAAACTTACAATACTCCGTACCGCAAGTGACGTAGGGTATACAAATTATGGCAACATTAATTACAAACAATGAAATCATGCGATATAGAGTTGTTTTTTGCCCATTATAAATGTAAATTAAGTATTAAATTTTTCAAGCAAGCACGTAAAATAAAATAAATAAATAATCGACTTACATATTAATGTAAAATAATTATTCGGATATTTGTGTACATACATGTGTTCGTGTTTGTGCTAGCAGTATGTATATGCGTAATTTTTATAAAAATCATGCAACAATGTACGGAAATATTTAATTGAAAAGGTTAATAGGCAAACAAGAGAATTATGCTATACTTGAACTGAACCTTTGGCTGCCAATCGGGTAAGTTGTTGAAAAAAATTGTAACAACATGGATTATGCAATAAGTATACATATCTCTATAAACATCTGTCCTTTAATTAAGTTTAAAGGAATTTCTAAAAGAAAGCATACTTAGTACTTGCATAATTTTGTAGACTTGACCGTACACAAACTCGAATGTCTGTAACTCTAAGCTATGCTCTGTACGTAAAGTCAAACCATAACTGAAGCACGTTACCAGCAAATGAGTTAAGTCTTAAAATAAAAATTTCTATAATATAAGCAAAGGTCTTCTTTCAGGATGACAGTGTGATCGGCTACATATCACAAAATATCCCAAGAAAACACTAGAATTACTGATCTTTCATGTATGACCCCCTGTTGTCTGTTTAATTACATCTTGTTTCAATCAATGTTTGTGTTTGCTTGCCTTCCTAACCAACGTTTCTATGTTTACGACGATAAAGAAAAATAGGATTTCTTGGATTTCTGAATAGCCTCAAAGCATCATTTGCCTTTCCGATATGGAATTCATATCCATATAAGATGAGAAAAAGATGGGAAATCATGTGTTAAACGATGTGGAACCTTTTTGTGACACTTTTTTTTTAGTTTTTTTTTAAATAGTTAATTATATATCCTAGAAAATTACTCCAACTAAAATCATTGACATAATAAAATTTATTGTTAAAATATTATTAAGATAAATGTACAGATAAGCCTAAGCCTTTTCTCAATAGGAAAAATTTCATCATTTCTTATAACTGCTTATTATTTTCGGTATTTGAAATATAACTTAGCTACGCCGCTTAGGTAACGCTCTTATTAAGAAAATCTTTCAAAAAGGATTATCGGATTAAAGGTGCTGCTGTAGAAAGCCAATTATACAAATTTTACTATATAACCTTTTATATGAATAACATTTTAATGTTTTTATTATTATGTGTTATTTCCCGCTCATCCCTTCATCATTGTTAATAGTAGCCGCAACTGTGGCCAAACTGTTAAGAAACGCCTCTAGCAAGTCAGTACATAGAAATAAAAAAACACCAACGAGCCGATAGCCTAAGCTGCTAGTGCTCTCGTCTATCTAGTCGAAGAATTAATGTCATTAGTCTAGATTCTAATTCTTAATAATATTTAACTAAATTCTGATGTCTCCATAAAGATATTTTAAAAGAAATAAGTAAAAACATTCTAGTCGGCCAAGCCCGATCATTAAATAATTTCCCTAACACAATTTTTCACCTACTTTCATCAGAAGACAAGAAAAATTATAAATATATTATGATCTTGTACAAAAAATAGACCCACGTGATTCAAATTTGGTGCGGTTACTTTTTATGTCAAATTATTATTATAGACCAATCTTGGTCATGAAATATTATAGATCAGGCAAACAAAAATTTATGTAATCTAAATTTAGTACAGTTCATTCTCATATCAAATAACTAACACGGGCCCATTTTCTTCATAAAACGTTAAAAGTTATCTTTTTGCCATATAAAGGTTTTTTTTCATAAGAAAAGTTATACGGGAATTGGTCCAAGAAAGGGTCCCATGCGATCCAAATTTTGCATGTTTCCTTTACATATTAAAATACTAGTTTTTGCTAATTTTTATTATACAAAGATCTTTTTTAAATGGAGCGTTATATGGGGAATGGTCTAAAAGAGTGTCCGATCGAATTTATTTTCAATAGCGTCTGTCCTTTGGTTTAATCATGTCAGTAGAGCAAATTTCATTAAAATATCTGAAATATTGTGATCTGTAGGTTGAATAAAAAATACATAGGCAGACATCAGACAAACAGACAGATTTAAATTGATTCTGAATCGATCTATATAATCATATTTAGGTCTATATTAATTCCTCTGCCTCTACTTATAATACTCCACAGCACAAATTGTTTAGAGTACAAAAACAAAACAAAATTCAATAACGGAATTTCGATATTTTTTGGTCAAACATTGATCAAATAACGCAGTATTCCATTAATATGTCATTAATGTTGTGCAATTTTCTAATAAAGATTAATAATAATAATCGGTTGTTATAAAGTCAAATAAAAGTCGGAAACTACAAACTATTTGCTTTTATATAAAAAGCATTTAATCTATTAAGAACGCGAGAAGGACTAAACACCTGTAATATTTGCACAGATGTAAAGTCGAAAACAATAATAGAAATTCGTATATATCGATATGTTTTCACTTCTTTATGATAATTTGTAAGGACATTCTATTTTTAGTTCGTTTTCGATTTACGGTCAAAATTCTAAATTTTTTTTTTTTCGTTCTGGTCATGATCAATGTCTCCTTTTATTATGAAATGCAAAATATAGAGTAAATGACTCTAAATACTTCAAGTAAAATGATAATTAAAATATTTTCTCGTTCTCTGGCACTTTTTTGTTTTGTTTTAATTAATCTTGAAAGTGAGGTCGTGCAACTCAGAGAAGATGTACTTGAGTTTATCAAATGAAGATATATTTATATTAGTTTTAAACTAATGAATGAGTTTTGTTATGTTAGTAATAATCTTCGAAAGTAATAACAACATTCGATGAAAATACTCTCTGTGTCACACAAATATATAGTCATCCATTTCCTGGGCCGAATTTGGCAACCTTGTAATCAGTGATATATGTAAAACAATATTGTCATCCAGAGCGTCATATGTTTAGTGTAATATTTGCCATTTTACAATATAGATCGTTCTTGCTACAAAAATGCTGATTCTGTAGTAGATATACTTCGTGAGTAGATTGGAGTCGATATAATCATCCATATGAGCGAACTGTATGCAAAATTGGGAAAAAGTTTAAAGAAGCTGGTTCTGTGATAGATTTATTAAGGCCCAGACATTATCGAAATGCACGCTCAACCGCAAATATTGTTGCCGTTATTGAAAGTGTCAAAGAATATCCAAATTTACCCATTGCACATCGCATACCGCTTTCTGAGCATTACAGCTACATAATTATTAATTAACAAGCATTACTTTGTATTTATAGGAAAAGAGTCAAAGCGGAGACAAGACTAAAAAATAATATTAAAATATATTTTTGAACAACGTTTTTTAGTAGAAATTTTGTGGATGTTAGCAACAGACCTAAAAAAAACAATAGCTTCTTACCTAATTAAGTAAAAGTAGGGAAACGGTAGGCAAGTGGAGTCTGTGAATTTCCTTCTGGGCATTACAAACAAAATGAATATTCCCCTCATCCTTGGTGATGGGTATAAAAACATTCTCAACAACAACTACCAAAATATTCATCTAATGTCTCCTCACTACGCATAAATAAGTCCTTATATACTAAATAATTATTGAGTTAAATAAAAGGCATTATGACCTCGATATATATTACTTGGTATATAACGCTGAGTTAAGCTTTAAAGGTTTTGATTTCCAGCCTAAAAAAAAAAAAGCATCTGGTTGTTACAAACGAGATAATGATATTTTTTTTTAACATTTCTTGTGTAATATTGGGTATATGAACTTGTTAAATATGGCGCAAGGAGAGCATAAAAGTATTATTATTATTGTTAAAGTAATTATATTTCATTAAATAAATTGAATTCAATTCTCATAGCATTTTACTATTCAAACACATATATATGTATAATATATTTGTGTGTATATGTGCGTACATTTAAGAATGTATGATTGAGTATTACAATGCAAATGACAAGCGACTGCAGGCATTTTGTATAAAATATTCTCATAATATAGACAAAAACAAAAAAAAAAAAGAATCTCAGGCTGTTGTCTTTTTCTCTTTGCTTTCTTCCTTCGATTATTTTTACGTAGATAACACAGAAAAAATAGTTTTAATACAATATAATGTAAAAATGACTTAAGGGTTTTTCTTTAATTTTTTTTAAAAAAAAGAAAAAAAGAGCAAAAGAAAAAGATGAAAATGAAAAGGAACAAGAAAAAGAAAAAGACCAACAAAAATCTATAGATAATATTAAAAAAAAAAAGTTAAGTCTATAGTTCAAGGTAAAACTTTAGTTTTTAAATTAAAATAATTTGTAAAAGAATTTCTTTTTCCCGTTCATAGATATACCTATATATATATATATATACATATATACATATATATATACATATATATGCATATATGTATATACTCTCACATATACTTAAGAAAAAATTATATAAACGACTTAAATTAATTTGATCTTTGATTTTATGGAAATTTGATTATTATTATTAAAAGTACTTATAATATGTTATGTTTACATAAATAAATAAATAAAAAAATAAATACATGGATACGCACACAATATTTGTTTGCATTTTCTAGAGTGCACATATATTGTCAACGCCTACTGGTGAAGGTTTTCATTATCGTACAGAAATGATAGTATTGCTCTAGATGTGAAACAAGAGAAAACCAAAGAGATATCGTAGCCAAGTTATAGTTTTTGTGTATTACTAACTTGTTTCCCACGTACTTTTTATTTTGTTGAATGATTGCAATCCGTTCTGCTTTTCGTTTCTATTTGTATTTATTTTTTTCTAAAAACCATAAAATAAAAATAAGGGCAAAAATCTTATGAAAAAGGGCAAAAGTTAACAAATCTATCCACACAGGCATACACGCGCTCCCATATATTAGGTGGGCTGAAAACTTCATAGGCTAACATAGAAAAATTCTTTTTTTTTTTTTTATAGAATTTGATTTTATTATTCAATATAGTTGCTTTCGAGGGCGATACAACGATTATTGTGGTCATACAATTTTTCAATACCATTTTTATAGTACGATTTGTCTTTAGGCTCAAAATAGGACAAAAAGTCCACTCGACTGACTGTCGATTGGACTCCGGTGTGAAATGATAGAGCCATGTTTCATACATTGTCACATATCGACCCAAAAATTCGGGTTTATTACGATTGAACAGTTCCAAACACTGCTTAGAATCATCAATTCGTTGTTGTTTTTGGTCGATTGTGAGCTCGCTACGGCAGACACTTTCAACAGAGCTTTCGCATATCCAAATATTCATTCACGATATGTCCAATATGTTCTTTTGATATCTTTAGAGTCTCAGCTTATCTTAATCAACTTCACTTTACGGTTATCCGAAATTATTTTGTGGACTTTTTTGATGTTTTCGTCGATAACAGCCTCTTTTTCTCATTTCGCCTCGTTTAAATTTAGCAAACCACTTCTCTACGGTTGATTTTCCTGGTACAAACTCCGAATAAAGTCTATCAAGCAAAGCCTTGGCTTCAATAGTACTTTTTCGCCGAAAAGTAATGCTTTATTATAACACACGAAATTCCTTTTTATCCATTTTTTCAAACTAACAAAAGTTGCTGCACTCAAAATGCTATAACTCACATACTAATAGTGCAAAAGCTGTCAAATTTATACATGTGTCTTTCGAAGGTTAGGGCTAACTAAAAATCATATGGGTTTTATACTATTAGTGCTGTAACTATGTGTCAGCCTACGAACTTTTCAGCCCACCAGTTATATATGCGTGTGTTCTTATGTAAAACCAGCACTTTACATTCAACCGCATGAATAGAGAACACATCCATACATTTACGCCTTCAGCTCATATGAGAATTTTAACTGGTGTTGGTTGGTTGCATAACTTTGATGCACAATAGTATTTGGTTGCACTAAATCTGCAAATGCGTGTGCGGGCGCCTCTGTGTGTAGGTTTTCTCTATATCATCCATTCTGAGCGCATTTACAAGCACATGTGGACGGTTATGCATCGCCAAAGAGATTTAAATAATTCTCTGTTTTTTCTTTTTTCTTTTTTTTTTCTTTTTTCTTTTTTCTTTCTCCCTTTTTTGTTTGTAGTTTCTTCTTTTTAACTTTTTTCATTTCTCTCAACAATTTAAATATTTTAAATAGTATTCATAGAGATGGAGAGGCTTACAACTTTTCATTCCGAAAAATTTCTAATTAATTTTCTCTAACTTTAATTCACATATAAAAATAATTACACAACTGAATAGAATTGGAGCAGTTAAACCATAACATTTGTTGCGGTGTTGTTATTATGTTTTTCTTCTCCGTTTTTGCACAATGCAGTATAGTTTTTTAAAATCTTTAGTTAACCTTGGTTTTCCATAACATAACTACTATTAAGTAATAAAAACCATATACGTTTTAGTTTTCCTTAGTATATTACGCTGTTGCACTAACCGATACATTTTTTTAAATTTATTTATTTTTCTTTTTGGACGAATTTAATTATTATCTGCAGGTGATAAGTTATTAACGCATTTAATTCAAAGATCTGGCTGTTTCGAAGTAGTAGCAATTTCTCATCTACTTCGAACGTCTCAAATCCATTATGATAATCAACTTAAGGGATTTCAATCAAGGTAATGTCGAAATAGGCAAACAGACCAAACATGACGTATGCTCGTCTTACATTAATTAATTACATGTAAAATTTATGGGATTTTTGATACATTATTTCATGCCATGATTATGCCAGCTTTCAAGCCATTATACATATTTAAAGTCAACTTCTTTTATTTCGTGAAGACTGTGCATACTCTTACTTAATTTTTCATTTCAATTTTTATCATTTCATACAAAAAAACAAAAACCTGCGGTAGCCACTGGAAATTAGTTTTTAAAGTCGTATACTTGATAAAATAATATAAAATGCTTGCAAAGAATCCATGAGCCGTATTTCCTTAAAATTGTTTCAATTTCTAACTGTATGAAGCCCATATCTAAATTTGATTTCTGTGTTGAACTTCTGCTTTCGTATAACAATCTTATAACTTCTAGATGAACAGTTTTTGTATTCATTTTCTTAAATATTGTATACGAGTTGCGAAAGAAATTCCGCAAAATTATTTTCGGATATATAGAGCTTGTTGGAAGTTCATTAAAATCATAATTAGATCGGTTGAAATACTATCTTTGGTGCATTGGTATCGCAAAAAAACTGTATAGAATATTGGAAAACGAAATCAAATCTTTTATTGAGGCCATAAATTAAATCAGAATTCAATTCTGAAATGAAAAGGTGATTAGCGCCCCGTGACTTGTTGTTGTCATAGTAATAAGAAAGCAGCGATTCGAACGTTCGTATATGTTTTAATTGGCTTTCTCCTTCTTTCATATATTTTCTAAAATCCCCCTTAGAATTATTTTTAAGCCATTAAAACGTTAAAAACGTGTGTATCTTAAATTTGAATTTGAAATTGTTCTTCATGGTTTATTATCTTATAGAAATTCATAATAATTCCTATGGTTCAAATGTTTGTATATATGCGTGAGTGTATTTTTGTATTTGTACGTAAAATGTATTATTAAGCTTAAGCTATAAATAATTCCCTAACTCTTCTTTTATTCGAGCATTTTGATGTCTGCAATTAGCTGTTAGCTGAGTTACGTTTCATTATGTATGTTATGCATATATAAATAAATGTATGTATATGTTTGTAAAGGTATACATTTGTGTGCGTGTTTTTGAGTAAGTGAATGCTGTAGATGTAATGTAAAATTTATTGCATACGCAAATTTTCCACAGTGATCAAGTTTAAAAGAAAGTTGAAACAAAATTAAACTTAAATGAAAGATTCGCTAGGAAATAAAGTCTAAACTGTAGTAACTCGCTTCTTTTTCTTTTTTGCTTAACATGCATTGATATGTTTTGTGGAAGACCTGATTGAGTGCATTAGGCATGTTTAACTGTGAAGAACAGATAGCAATAAATCGCATAAAAACGTTGCGAGTTGAACGGGAAATAAATGCCAGTAAACCAAACGACGAAAACACTACACTGACTACAAGTTAAATTGGAAATCAGCATAAAATTATTAAACCTCTTAATTAAAAATAAATTGATAAATAATTATGCAATATTGTGCAAGTGCCTTTAGTGAGTTGAAATACAAGTGAAATTCATAAAAAAGTTTAAAGGGAAATATACCCAAAAAAATATCGCATATCATAAGAAATCAATCAATCGGTATTCGAATTTGAATTGACCCATCGATTAAACACTGCTATGTAGAGAATTCGTTAAAATGACTCCATTTATTAAATAGCAAAATTTAGATAATGATATGGGTGTAATAAATTTTGGAAAATCCATCGATTAACACAAAAATTTCGTAATCAAAATATTTTACAAAAAATTGCATTAAAACACATGACTTAGCTAATTGGAGTGTTCGAACAGAATGATCGAAAACTTACAAAAAAAAAAAGCAAATACATCAACGGTGAGATGTACAGTCAGAGCTTAGACCATAATCGATGATTAAATTACATAATTACAGGCTAAGTAAAGGCTAAACCGAGTTTAAATACTCGACCATACCATTTACTTGAAGCAAGACAACTCTTATCTTTTACAGTTAAATGCATATGGTTGCCAAATGTCTGCACTCTAGTTCTATTTAATTTCATTCAAAACTCTAAAAATAAAATTATGCATTTACCGATCCAAAAAAAAGAAAGAAAATTGGTTAAAATTATTTATTTTTTTTTAAAGAATTTTTTATATACGATATTTGCAACCGATAAATCAGTAAAGAGGCCGCATGAACAAATTTCACTTGATATATCTCCTACAAAGTTTCACGTGCTCAAGAATATTTAAAATCATTTATTGTTAAAATCTCCACCATAAATAAGTTTATAAATCTTAATTATCTTTAGCAAGAGCGATAACAATGAACGAGAAATTAATCCAATTTAAAATTATAATCGTTAGTTATAGCGAATTGAGGCTGAACTACGAATCCCGAATATGGAAATAAGAAATAAATGAGAAACAGTGTCCGTCATACAATGAACATCAGTGTAGTTATTAATAAAAAATCAATTTATGCAGGAATTAAGTACTCCCCTATTAAATCTATTGTCCGGTAATACGAATCCTATTGATTTAAATTTCGATTGGCTAACAAAATCAAGCCAATCAGCAATCAATTAAGTAACAAAACTATTGATTAATATCTAGAGTTGATGCAATTTGTTGTTTGTAGCTAAGCGGTTAGTTGAATGTCTCGCCTAATATGAGTTCAAGTCGACAGATGCAATAAGCAATACGAACTATATTAGAACGCTTTCAGTTTCACAATGTCCGCAATATTAATATTCAGCAAATCAAACTCGAACTACTAATTAAAGTTTTTAAGGGAAGATGTCACACTTTTGTATTTAAAAAAAAAAAAAAAAAAAAAAAAAAAAAAAAAAAAAAAAAAAAAAAAAAAAAAAAAAAAAAAAAAAAAAAAAAAACATTAATCTTGAAAGTATTGAGTAACTAACAAATAGTATTTGTGGCTTGTAAACTACATTTCGAACATTTCCTAAGGATACGTTTTCAATACTAAAACGCAGAAAACGGTCCAATTTATTCACCTATGATCAAGATGTCGTTCGCAATGGATAGCCAGGAAAAGTTGACAATAAAAAGTAAAACTATTGATTTGGAGGTGACATGATATCTCAAAGCCTCACTGTATATTCACACAACCCGTCAATTGTAAGACTTTTCGATGTGTAGACGGCTGAATAAATCGCCTTTTGACAAGCGGAGAACTTAAGCTTCAAAAAGAAGCGTTATCTTTACCACCTAATTCACGCTAGTGATTCTCTTAATAGCTGACTAATCGAATAATATGAGAAACTTTTCTCAAAAATTTTGCTTAAATTTTCTGCCTGACCCCTAGCAAAATTTTCCTGCAATAGTATTGAAGGAAAAGTAATTTAATATTTCATTGTAGCCTTGTACCACTGTTCAGCAAATATGCTTACACTTGTATAATTGTATAAGGGAGTATAGACAATCAAAGCACTTATTACTAAAGCAACTCATCAACCTTTTGTATGGTAGTGAGTTTGATTTACGAATTACATAACCTAACCAATAGACACCACAAATTATCCTCTGTTAGCAGCAGGATTACATGATGGTTAATAAGCTTTAAAGGCGTTCCCCTCTTCTACTCTCATTGCATTATCTTCTTTAATCATTGTAAATATATTTATATGAACGTATAGATATAGGTATATGTATACATATATATATATATATATATATATATATACTCATGCAAATAAGCTGAAAAGCATTTAATTGTGGAAATGTTAAAGGTTGAGATCGCTTGGGAGAGAAAGTGGTGGCAGGTTGAGAAATAAATTCAATTAAATTAAAGTTATGCAATTTAAGCTAAAGGGTCTTACTTTCGTTTTTCATTTTCGTTGTTTTTCTCTTTTATTCCTTGAATTGATAATAAAAATCAGTTTAACAGTTAATTAAATTAATGCAATGGATTTATATATATATAAAAAAAAAAAAGTAAAAACTATTGAAAGCAAGAATCAATCATTTACAGTATTACGTGCCCACACATAGCTCATATTCTGTTTCCCTTAGCATCCCGTTTTACTATATCTATTATACGCCTTCCCTCTTACCTTTATCATCCCGCCTTTTTTCGTATATTTCAGTGATTCACTCAGTCAATCATTTCATGGGCACTTGCATTAAATACACTTACTCTACCAGTCACTTGCACAATCAGAGAACAAATTTGTTAAAGACAGATATAAACAACCAAATATCGCAATCATCCTTATTTGTAATCAACATCAACATCGTCGTTATCGTCATCATTATTATCGTCAGCAGCTCTTCGCCATCGCCTTCTATTTCTTTACTACAGTCATTTATTCAGTCACATAGACCGTCATTTCCTAAGCACCATCAACAATTTACGGACACACACAGTCAAATTATTTTTTCGTTGATAGATTTGTGGCTCTATTACTGGTGCAATCATCACCATGGTAACCTATAATTCTTAAAGGGGCGGCTTTCTTTAATATATACAGAGCAGCATATCGTCAAAGGGAAGAGATACGTATTATACTACAAATTTACTACTTCCTTTCAAGGATATTTATGACATGAGATGTGTTGGTGAGCTCTCGAATTCATTGAAAAATAAGAAAAGGAATTTCTTCATCGAAATACAGAGCTGCTCTCTTTTAAAGTACTTGGCTGGAATTTTGTATATTTTATGCTTTTTGAAAGTCATAATATTTGTATACGATGTCATAAATCTCTGTTTAAATTACATGTTGTTTAGCCAATAAAACTATAGCATAAACGATTTAGCTGCCAGCCGAATATTATAAACATTATTAAACATGAATAACATTTTGCCAGTTTTTGTCTCTCTGCCTACATGTATCACATCGCATCATAAGATATTATTTTATTTATTAATGTACAAATATTTTCTCAAAAATTTTTATTTGTTCTAAAATTAGCTTATGAAGCATCTTATATAAAATTTTATCGTTTTATCTCAACCATTATTTTTCTAAAATCCTCTATGCCTTTGGATTTTCCTCTTGTGATTCCCTATTATGCGAGTGGTCATGTTATTGTTATCTTTGAAATTTAAATGAAATAAACTCAAAATTATATTTAATTTAATTTAGAAAATGTTTATAAGACGTTTTCAGCTGAAAATAATTGAAAACCCACGTTTTCGTCACATAATTAATTGTTGACATTGAAAGGAATAAAACCGTGTTTTCAATGTGAAAACATTCTCTCTATATTTTGAGCCGGATCAATGCTCCATCTGTTGGCATTGAAAATTATATGTTTGCGTGTTATATACTTTGATTGCATATTTATTGATGTGAAGTTAGCCCCAAAAATACTTGGAGGTTTGTGTCTTTGTTACGGTGCTCGATAATAAAGCTGTACCAGATTTCGTAACATTACGAGATCGGAAAACGTACGGCCCAAGCACCTAATTTCGTATTGGTTCTGAAACGATTTTTATAACGCAGTTTGTACATTGTAATTTTTCTCCAACTACTAGCGCACTGTTCATGATGAATAGAAACAATAATTTTTTTATATTATTTATAATATAAGGCATGATTTAATTTTTCAATTTATGTTTGCATTTGTTACTTTTGTTTAGTTTTTGTAAGCATTTTGTTGATTTTTCGATACCGCTTTAACATCAATTATCTTAGCAAGGACACTTACCAACTGTGAAGTTAGCTCACATAGCAAAGGCAAAAAGGTAGGCCAGGCCGAGTGGGCTAACTTTACACCGGTACGTATATATATACCGTACACCATTTGCGGTGAAGGGTATATTAAGTTTGTGTGGACGTATGTAACACCCAAAAGGCCCTAAGATAGGTGCACCTTTTATAAGACCTGTCGATTCAGTCATTTTCTGAATCGATTAAACCTTTTCTGCCTTTCTGTCTATGTATTCTTATGTTCAACTTACAGATCGAAATTTGAGAGATATTTAAACGAAATTCGATCTACTAACGGGTCTGATAATGAAAATAGATTTGATCGTATCATTTTTACGACTACACTTAATATAACGCTCTTATATACAACGTCTTGCTCAGCACCTTGGTTACATCAAACTTAAGCTGCTGATGCATAAAAGAAAGCAATGGAGACAATTTAGTGATCATCAGCTGACCTGATATTTTAATAAGCTTACCCCTATCGGAAGATGGTCTCATTCATTCGGAGCGGTGATAAAATTGCAGGAATTGAAGTTCGAGATATTACCCTCAAATGTGATCCTAAGCGTCTACTAACTGTTGGCAAATCTCAAAGGAATTCTAAAGGGAAAAGATTCGAATCAACTCGTGAGATCAATGCGTGAATTGAAACGTATTTTGAGAATCTTAACGAATCGCTCTGTAAAATCGAAATATTACACAAACTTAATACTGATTGCGTCAATCTTGAAAGAAACCAACGTATAAAGTTAAGTGTTGGAAGAAAAAACAAATGTTCTGTCTTACTCAGTCTCGTGACTTATTAACTGGCATGTTAGAAATCCTTAAAAACTGCATCGCTTGTATCCACTGACCAAAAGATGTCAATGTTTCCTTATAGCAATGGCTTTTCGCACATCGCATAGATACACAAATAAATTCTCGTCTCAGGACTGCAGGATTTTAAAGATTTTATTGAATTCCACTCCGCAAGCACGCTAGCCAGACACCATTCCCACAGAATGAAAAATCTGGAGACTACCTTCGAACACAAATTGTATATCAGCGAACGCCAATATGGTACGTTGCATAGAAAAACGTAGGACGTAAACAACGCTATTGCAATTTTTGATGGTCGAAATAGTTTTAGCTAACTCTGTAAGCTATAAAGTTCGTGGTCATCTACTATATTCATTAGACCTGTCGAAAAATGCGTACTATTTTTTTAACATATTACAGCTACTTCGTACAAAAATAAAAAAAAGAACACAATTCAAGATGGCGCCGAAAATGCCTATCAAGGCATTCTTGATATCAGGACTTAGAATCTTAATTTAAAAGAGAAGGCCAACGTATTTTTCCTATGCAAAACGACTTAAATGTAATGGTTTTTATTTCAATTAACTATTTTAGACCAAATAAAGGCGGCAAAAACATGTATTATTTTGTCAACGTACCTAGACATCAGAGTTTAAAAAAAATGCAAAATATTTGATCCAGTAGTAATTAAAGTATGCGAAGTAGTAAAATAATTCTTGTCCTTATACAAAATCTTACATGTGTAAACAACAACGAATATACGGCTACATAATCTTTGTTAATTTCAGGCCGACAACTACTTTCAAAAAATGGGAAACATTCACTTACATTCCTATGTCGAAATTGCCAAAACGCGATTTGTTTTCATTGCACTTTTTCAACACTTTACGTAATACGGGAGTCTTTTCCTATCGATATTCATAATATATTTTCTCCGAATGAACTGATAAATTGTTTTAAGCATTTTCCCGAATGGTTTCGTTTCTTCTATTATAAATGGCACATATAGATTAATACGCTTTACTTTGAGCTAAGGCGTATGCATCCTACACTAAACCCGACATTATTTTATACGGACATTACGACATTATTTTACTGTAACAAAGTTTTTTATACTTTGTAGGTGTTTAAGTGGTTTGTATAGGCTTCTATTTTTACTTTGTACTCATTTATTAGGATGAAAAAGATTTTTGGTCTATATTCAGCAAATATATGCTAATTTTTTTTGCTACTTTTGAAGTTCGTTTCATTTTAAGTCGTCTTTAATGTTCTCTAGTAATGGCTTGTAAACAATAGAACTAGAACAGTAACAGTAAATAATAAACTTTCTAAAAAATATGTCTTATTTTTTGTGACGTTTAATAGTCGTTCGATTAGTAATTGGAAACGAAATTTCTTTTAGGTAATTGGATGAATGTCCCAATGGGAATGTTCGCGAGCTGTTTTAAGTAAACATTCCTCGACAGGTGCTTGTTGTTATCTTCGAGTTAAACAAGGTGATGTAATTTCGTCTTACGTTGAAGTTGAAAGCGTATTTGTGTACTTCAATGCAACACATATCCAATTATAGAAGTTCACCTTAGGATAAGCTCAACCAAAGATTAAGAAAAAATAAAAAAAAAATCGAAAGAAAAAAGATATTCGAGCGAAAGATATTAATTTTAGTTGTATGTGGATGTAAAAATGCAAAAGTTTATATATATATGGATGTATGTATGTATGTATGTATGTATGTATGTATGCATGTATGTATGTATGTATGTATGTATGTATGTATGTACATGTATATGCATACATAAGTGTGTTACGCATAGCTATGCCGGTTGATGGTTGCCTACTACTGGCTGGTTGCTTATTTATGTAGGGTTTGGTTAGACTCTTCTTCACTGTTCACTTCCTTTTTTTCCACTTTTTACGACATTCTTGTTATTTTTATGTTCTCGAAGTCAAAGTATTATTTCTATGCTTTGCTGTGTTACTTTCTTATCCCATGTGTTTGAACTGCTGTTCAGTGCTATGCATACTCATTCATTCATTCGTAAATTCATTCATTCATTCATTCTTATATATATATGTATAAATATATATATATATATGTAAACATACATACATTAATACATAGATAGATGACAAAGCTATAACTAACTGATGCTGAGTGTACTGAGTGCTGCTACTACTGTTTGCTATTACTTGCTGTTCTAAAGCGAATTTTGTAATATTGTACCGTAAAGATAGACGAACAAGGACAATATTTTTGTTAGTTGGAATTTGCATTTAACCAAACACATCGATTTAAAAACTATATAAGCGAAGGGAAAAAGCAAAAAAAAAAAAAAAGAATTCGAAATAAAAAAAGTGGAAAATGTCAACGCGACGAGTTGGAATTTCGATTAAGTTGGCATCAGTTCGTGTGCCAACTGGCAGATTCCTGGCAGCCTTCTAACACTGTTCGACACTAAACTGGCAACAGACACCAAAATCGAAAACGTATGAAAAATAACGTTAAAATTTATATCGGAGATGGAGAGAAAAGAAACTTTTTTTTTATATATAGAACATACATATAAAATTAAAAAAAAAAAAACATCAACAACAAAAATGCTAGAAAAATTGTTGTTGAATGCTCTCACATATGAATTTAAAAGCGAAATAAATTTTGCAAGTGAATGACTTTGATTAGTTTTTTTTTTTTTTTTTTTTTTTTATGGAGGAACTAGGAAATGAAAGACATATGTACACACATGCACATACATAAAGCGATTAAAATCAAGATTCGAGGTTTTTAATTGATTGGTCAACTATATCTTGGTTCGTAGTGACTTGAACAGTTTGTTTATATTTTAAAATTAAAAGATGCATTATTTCAACTAATTTGCTGTTGTGGAGGTATATTTATGAATTGCATTTTGTAATTTATCTCCATTAATGTTACAACTCTATTTGAAAGCATACATAAGTGCACTATAGGTTCTCATTAACGTCCACATATCATCAGAACAATTTCTGGCTTACATTTTCGTAGGCTAACAACATATAAGCATTAGTTTAGCTAGTTCACAATTTAAAAAGTCCATCTTTGCACGTGCACTACAATTTCTACTGGTTTATGTAACTAAAGTTAATACAATGAATGAAAGCAAACCTATGTACGAATCCTAAAGCTAATAAGTAAATGCTCTCAGTGTGAATGGATTTAATAATGAAAAAAAAAAAATAAAATTGATAAATAAAATCATTTGTATACTCATTGGCACGTATATTTGGCGCACACTACCAACGGGAAAATATGTCAACTTTCCCTGTTACAATTATTAAGAAAATGTTTATTAGTAGCCGATCGATATCATTTATAAATTAATTTTTTAGATTGCCTTGTTACAAAATATATATTATCTATCGTAAGTTGTATGCTAATTGTGAGCGTATTTGTGAGCGGTATGGCCATTTTCGCCATTTTTATTGTCTTTACTCCGTGCAAGTTTGGAATTGATAGGACGAATTTGTTCAATCCTTTAACATATAAATAAATGTTTTTACGAAAAATAAGTCTGAATATCATAACACTCGAATTTCGAATTGATGATCCATCATAGAGATTTCGGATATAATTTTACGGTACTAAATTAAGGTCAGAAAAAATTATTTTTCGAATCTCTTTTCATATAAGACATCCCTTGCGATATTACTCTTATCTTTATATGATAATAAATTATAATTTTTGATATTTTATAACGAAAATATATTGATGAAGGATCGTATATTAAGTAAAGTTGTTTAGGAAATTCTATACTCGACCTTGCTCGATTATAACGATTTAACTTATTTCTAAATATATACCGACGATATGAAAAGATACCGGAGAAGGCATATGTTTCGGTACAGTCTGTATAGTTCATATAAATATATTATAAGAAATGTTATCTTAATAACTAACTTATCTCGCTCAATAACTAAATGTAATAACATTTTAATTTTGTAAGCAACATATTGAAATTTGTAAGATTAAATTTAAATAAAAATTTTTAATAATAATATAAATTTTTCATGTAAATTTCAAGAGCGTTACAACACGAAGATTTTAACCTTTACCGGTATTGTTGTTGTTGTTGTTTTCGGTTTTGTTATTATTTTCTGGTGTCGTAACCACTTAAATGTTATATATGGCATCTTAGCCAATTTAAACGGGCTCAAGTGTTATGCCATGCATTCACAATCTAGCTACCTGTACAAGTACCGTAGCGTTACAAAAACGAAAAGCTTTAATAATAATAAAAAACCCAGCGGGAAGTGTAAAAAAGAAAAAGGAAGGAATATAAAAATCACACACAATCGCATGGCAAGGAGGCGGCAGTATACATGCATACGAAACTGTGTGTTTAACATACAAACTCATGCACGCAAAATATACTCGCACGTATAATAATATATAGTTTGCCACATGAAGTATTAACAAGACTCTGACTATATTACATGTCAGTATTATATCATAGTACACGAATAATATATGGTATACGCACATATATATAAATGTGTGTATGTATGTGTGTGTGTATGTATATGAGTATAAATATAAATACGTATAAATATACATATATGTTATGCATAAAACCAATAAAACAACGTTGAGTTTCCTTTAGTTTAATTCCCGATAATTTCGCTTAAATGTCAAAGGAGTTAATAACATATCAAGCTGTTATTGATCGCGATTGATAACGTTCACCAAGTAAGATAATAAAATCAATGCAGTGTTCCCATCATATGAATGTTGTGTTCATATGAATGTTCAAAACTGAATGAGTCGTGTTTATTAAAATATGGGCTATTTTGACACAAAAGCAACAAAATGCAAAACGCCTGTTATAATAAGCAATTTCCCCTAAATTTGTATCATAATTTCTAGTCAAGATAGATAAATGTTGCAATGCCATTGCTTGTGCTGTTTTGCTCCTCTTATATATCTCTCTCTCTCTTTGGAAAACGAATTTATATATATTTTTCTATATAGTTCTCTCTTTGCATCTGTGCGTTTATTTATATTTTATATTAAAATAATTTTTAATTTATTCATTTCTTTCTGATTCCTTTCGTGAAAGATTAAAGAAATCAGTATTCCATGAATTTCGTAGAATAGAAACATCTCTGGTTGCCAGAGTTTATCTCTTCTCTTTTTTTTTAAGAAAATTTGATGGGATTATAAAATATTCCCCATAACACATAACTTGCTTGCGGACATTGCGATATAAATCAATGAAACCGGTAGAGCAGCAACAAGCAGCGGTTCAAATCATATCTTAAAAAATGTTTGTAAAATTTTAATCACCTTTAAGAGGTAAGATGATTGTAATAACTTAAAAAGAAGAAATTGAAAAAATTGTTTTTTCCTTTTTTTGATAAGAGGAAAGGTAATAGGATAATATTTTGCAAGTTTGTTAAAAATACATTTAAGTATTAAAAAAATATATAACCTTTACTGTAAAATAATAAAATGTGGCGACACTAGAATCGTTCTGGCGAGTCAAGGATCCTGTAGCAATCGCTTTAGCTGCTCCAAATTTAAGTTTAGAAAAAAAATCACTTAATCTACATGCTTATATCTGGAGAATGACGTAGGATTTTTTGCAATGGCGAGTATTGGAATTCAAATCTTCAATTTTCGAACAAAAAAAAAAAAAAAGAAAAGGAGGGCAATCTTGTATTAATAAAATATATTTAGATCAACTTGACATTCTTTAGAGAATCTTTTTTTAAAGACAGCGTAAAAAATTCGAATGAAAAAAATTAATAAAATTGTTCGTATTGTACTGCGTAGCAATTTGAAAACATGCGTTCCGACAAAGACGCATTTCAAGTTTTTATACGCCGTGAAATCGCGATCTTGAAACGGTTCGAAACGGTATTTTCAATCAATTAGGGTGGCAACAGTTTCTCGTCCTTTTGGATCTTTCCCATCGCATATAAACTTCTACAAGCAGTTGGTTCATCAAAATGCGATTATGAGTCTTCCACGACTAACCCTTATGTTCACTGATATTTCCCCGTACCTAACATATCAAGTATTAGACAAGAATGTCTTGTTATTATTGTGAAGTTGTATAATCTCTTCCTATTAATTTTTCTTTTATGTTTAGAAATTTAAAATGGCTTTCGTAAACGAATCGAACTCGAGAAAACTTTTCGTTTATATATATATATATATATATAAATTTCAGCATTCTACGTCATTGTTTACAACCCTGAGATCTGCAGTAATGGATGAATGAATAGAAACGCAAGTTTAAACCAAACTAAAGTTTTGTACTCATCAAGAATATATACTTAATTTGTTAGATCTCAAACACAGATGTCATTTTTAGGCAATGAGTGTACAGCAATAGGAATAAAAAACTATGCGAAATGCGATAAGCATTTGATGATTTCGTAAGCATTTTAGATTAAATGTGTTTTACAAACTGTATATATCTAAATCAAATAAAAACACTTGATTTCATCTACTATCAGACAATTGACAAATAAAATAGAAAATAACTAATTTTTGGTTTAGGTATACTTTCTTTTCATGCCATCTTAATATCAGTTTTCAGACTTATACTTGAATTACTTTGTTTGCGCCCAAGTAGTTTAAATTATTTGGGCTTAACCTCATTTAATGATTTTCTACTATTTTTTCCCATTAATCCGTAAACTTAGCTCCTTAACACTGCCCTTCTATATTCAAATGCTCCTACATATTGTCTTTCGTTGAAGGTTTTACTCTCGAAAGTGCCTCTTTTCGCTTACATTTATCAAAGACAGAATCACACATTTTACACTTTACGAGAACGGAAATGGCGATTTCGAAATCCTGAAGAAGTCCAAAAATGTGTCGATGATTGGATCGATGCCAAACCAAAATTGTTCTTTTCACGCGGTATCGCCATCTTACGGGAGAGATTGGAAAAAGTTGGAAAAAATTATGAAAAATATTTTGATTAATATAAATTGTACCAAATTTTTTCAATTAATTCCTTTTTCAAACGAAAAAAATGGCCAGAATATATGCAATCACCTAATAAATGCTTTATGTATGTTTAGTGATGTGCTAGCATTTCAAAAATTATTTCGAAATTGTAATGTATGAATGTATTAACTTAAGGAGATAAGAATATAAGATTATATTATTTGTCATAGCTCTAGACATATTAGAATACTTATTAAAACAATTACTTTTAAAAATGCACTTTTCGTACATCAAAGCATTTTTCATCATTTCATTCTTCTTAATCATCCGTCTATTGTCATCATTATTTGAGAAATTGATTAAAGAACGCTCTACATATTTCAAAATGGCTTTCTTTTGATTTGGCCCATTTTAAATATCAACCTGCGTGCAAGAACTTCCAAAGTGTCTACCAAATTTGAAGACGATACCTCCATTTTTGCGACCAAGAGAATGTTTATCACAGACCTTACACAGACGGACCGATGGACATGCCTAAATCGATTCTAAATTTGATGCTGATCAAGAATATATATATACCTTGTGGGGTCCCCGAAGTGTCCTTTTGGTAGTTGCAAACTAAATGACAAAATGAAATATAAACCACTTCGCTTGCGTTGGTGGGTATAAAAAAAAACTAATTTACTGATAATGGAAATAAGAAACTTTTAAAGTTGATATGAAAATACATCTAAAATTTCAATTTAATTTTCCCTATCTATGCACTGATTGTATGTATTTCGTTCTTCGAAATTCAGTTTAATATTCTACGTATAAGGTAAATAAATACGTTTTGTATTATGAGCTCTTAAAATATTTATTTTTCAATATTTTTGATTTATTTTACTTGGACTGAGAAAAATTCGTTATTATTTCACAATTCTGTAAATATAAATAAGTAAACATGAAATCAACTTATAATTTATATAATTAAAGTTTACACACAACACATTGCCAAGGACTGCACCGACATATAAACTTCAATGCCATCGTCACAATCATAGTACATTCGTTGTTAGTGTATTGAAAAGGAAATTTTTAAATAAAATAAATCGAGGAAATTATATTTACTTTACGACGAATTTAGGACACTCAACACATAATTCTAAAGACATTAAATATAATATTTTATGAAATTGTTACTCCTTAACTAACTGCTCTCTCTCTCTCTCTGCAAACATTCGGATTATAAGCATACAATTTTTAATACCTTTTTTATATTTCTATACTTATTATAAAAAAAAGAATGTATTCATTTGTGTAACAATTCGAGTTTATTTTTGATTAACAAGAAATTTCTTTTCAAGATTTAGTGAGATGCTTTTTTTTCATTATATACAACTATCTAATATAAGATCTCTATAAAAAAAAAAAGATTGAAACTGCTAACGTCGAATAGAAAGAATCGATTTAAATGCATTTGAAAGTTTGAATGAAAATTTTTTAAATCTGCGAGTTTCATATATCGCTTTAAGGTATGAGCGATATAGAAAATTCGCTTTAAAAGTTTTCTTATTTTTATTTAATATGAGGTACTGATCGAATATCGAATCGGGAATTGGTTACGGTTGCTTTTGGTTTACTTTCAATATATATATATATAATTGCCAAATGATCAGATGGATTATTATGATAACTATTGTTATTATCATTATTATTAATTATTATTATTATTTTTATTATTATTTATTATTATTATTAATTATTATTGTTATTACTAACTGTTCCAAAAAGTATCGAGCCCACAAACGAAATTCAACCAACATTCGTATAATCGCTTAATATACTTTTGTAACTTAATTCCTTCTTCTCAATTAGAAGATTTAATAGAAGTTGTTAATTGTTTTGATATATATATATATAGGGCTTGTAGGGTCTGCTTTAGTATTATATAAGAACAGAATTAATACATCTTCGAGTTGTAGGTAATACATATAACAAGTTCTTCAAGAAGATCACATAAGGACTATGCACATATAAATATATATATATATATATATATATATATATATATAATATATGTAATATAATATATATACATACATATATTTACAATATCATAAAAGTAAAGTACTTACGTTACATTTTGCATACAAACAAATATATACAATCAAAACCAATAATGTGCCTTTAGGAGTTTTGAAAAGCGTTGAGTTGAGCTCTAAATTATGTGTTGATGTATATTTGTTGAAACGAGTGCATTTCACATTTCAAATAAATATTTATTTGTATATGCGGGATTGTGTATTCCAGTATCAAAGTTTCTTATGGATTTGAGTAGTTTGTAACTAAATAGTTTAATTTTTTTCAATTTGGAAAGATGGATGGTATAAGCGAAAATCGGGGAAAAGGCGAATTATCTTTTTTTATACACATACACACACGTACACGCACTAATGTATTGGTACAGATAAAAACGCATGTGTTTGTTACATTAGAATATTGCGATAAATTTGGTTCTCTTAAGAAGAGGAGGAAGAGAGAATGCTTGAGGTGCCCTTCGTGGTTTTGGTGTATATTTATGAATATCTATATATATATATATATATATAAATATATATGCATATATATATATGTATGTATATCTATATATGTATATAAAGATAAATAATATGTTTGCATGCAGTGCGGCATAAAATAAACATTCTGTGTATATAAGTTTTTTTTTTATTTTAACTCTCTGCAAGTCTGAACTTGTTGGGTTTGTAACAAAAAAACTTTTTACAAAACTTTGGTTTTTTTTTGTCGGGATAAGAAAAGATTTTTGCGAACTATTTCCATTTTTTTTTCTCATTTTGAATGTATATACATATATACGTATATACTTATATATATTTTTATTTATACGTACATATATATATTTAACCTACAAAATAGTTTAAGTTTAAAGATTATTTTCCAATTAATCGTTATCATAATTTATATTATTTATGTATAAATTTGTCAAATATTTAATCTTAATTCATTGACTTGAAAGTGAACTTAACTCTTATTGAATTTCAGAAACTAGTTATTGTATTGAAAGTTTAATAATCAAAGTGTGCACCGTCACTATTTATGGTCTTTTGCTGCTTACCGGTGCTCTTGCGTTAGAAGCTTCATCGCCTCAAGACCAAATAGTTCTTAAACGTTTTTTCATATCTTCAACTTTTATGAACCGTTATTCTGGTAAATATAATTGCATCGATCTTAGCAAGTAGTAAATTGGAACAGGTTCTGTCTGAAGACTAATCTGTAATCAGGAGAAGTTCTCAATCTGAGTTGAAGATCACTTCCTCGTTTGCTTTGTGATGACACTTTATGTCTTTGCCATGAAACAAACTTACTTTCAAGTTTGCTTGCCTGTCAATTAATCTTATTTTCTTTAACGCATCTAATCTGATTAGATAGATTTGATATTGTTCAGATGTATCAGTTTTACTTTTAACTTTAGAAGTTCGTAATAGATAATTTTTTCCAATCCCAGCAAACGCACAATAGCACTTGCTTTGCATGTATATTCGGCTTTGGTGCAAGAGATGTGAATGGGATGGCTATGTTATACCAACAACCCATACTTTTCTTCTTTTGGAATTGTCTACAAAGGATCGATTTTTCATCCCTAAAAATAATCTTATTAAATGTAAGCAGATCTCAACTCCTTGTTTCTCTTCAATTAAGTAATAAGGAAATCATTTTCCTTCCTTCTGTATCCATCCCATTATATGTTATCGAAGTGAAGTTGCTTGTTGACTTATTCCTGTGCAACTGTACAGCAAACTCTTTTTGTGTTTGCGCTGGATTTATATCTAGCAAATTTGGAACTTCTTCATTCCAAAAACCTTTCGATAAGCTTTAGAGCGTTTATCGTTTTCAAGACTAAACTACCATCTGACAGTTTCAAATGATTTGCGCACCGTGTCCTTGGACGACTCAGGCAGATATTTCTGTAAGATTTTAGGCAGTAACTGTTCTAGAATATAAAACATGATTTTTAATTGCGTAGTGCACGTAGTAAATATACTTTGGTCAAGTTTTGCTTTATACCGCCAATTTGTCATAACAGTAAAATCCAGACTTTGTGCTTGTGCTACCCAAAACCAAATATTTTCTTACAAAAAGTGATCGTTTGAAGTTCTTGCCGAAAGTTTTCATATTTTATCGTGCGTACAAATTCAATTTACTATAGTGACACCGTGAGTGTTATAAAAACTACTGATAAATTCAATTAAAAAAGAGCAGCCAAAGCTGAAGAATAATTATTCATAAATTGCATCGACTTCTATTTGTGCTTGTTCTTATGACCAATTCTTTAGATATATATTAATCAAAAAACCGAAAAAAGCGAAATGAAATGGAGAATTTTTCATCGAAGTATTTCTTTTTTACAGTAATATTAAATAGTGTTGTCAATTGAGAATAAAATCAGATTTCAATGACATATATGTGAAGTTTTTATTAATTCTTTTGTTGATATGAACAAAGCTCGAATAACAGACAAAATTGCAGACAGAAAAATGCTTTATCAATTATGAAGAATAATCAATTTGAATGTTACAAACGAAAGTAAAACGCTAGTCCTTTTAAAACCAGACATCTTCAACGTTCATATCTTTAATTTCACAAAATTTCAATTTCAAATAATTAGTAATTACGTGGCTATAGTGATCAGAATTGACGGACCGTGTCACACTCGTGTCATTTTCAGAAATGTACATAATATAGTGGCTTTTTGTGAATGTAACGATTTTTCGATAATTATTTGTGGATCTTTAATGCTACAGATGCGAGATCTGTTACAGATTCAGTTTCTTCATGCTTTTTCACGGCCTTGCCAATAGTGCGTTCAGATGGACATATGTACATATGAAATATTTGCTTCAACCAGCTTCTCCACGGACCCTTCTTAAGATATCCTCCAAAGATTGAGAGGACAGTTTAACCTTAACTTATGTTCGTTGACGTTTTCTAATCTTGCACTACAGAATAGTAGTAACTCGTTCGGCAGTCATCATCGTACGTTAATTTAGAGGTGTTGACAAGTTCTACCAAATGAATGCTATTTCTTCCCTATTTTCATTACTTTACTCCTACATAAGGTGTACACTTTGTTTGCTATCTGCTATACTCAGATAGTGCTCTACCGTGACAATTTACTGCTAATACTTCTATATCTTCTACAGTCATTTCCACAAGGTTATATCAAATAATACCTTATAGGGAAAAAGTGTTTTATTAAAAAAAAACCAAAACCAAATTTGATCAAATTTACTCCAGATGGCGACCTCTCTGCACTTATATTAGAAAAATGAAAATTGATTGTAATAAACAGTGCGATGTTGAATCTTCTGACCTCGGTATTTACTTGTTTTTGTGCGCGGTATTATATAAATCTTGAAATTGTTCTCTTTTAAGCATTCACAATATTAACTTTATTTGGCTGAGATATAAGGTAAAATAAAACGAAAAAATATTAACTAAACTCTATGGAATATTTAATATTGTTTTATGAACTCACTCGAGGCCGAGCTATTTCTTTAGCTTAACCACACATACGCACTGACATATAAACAAATATACACACATCTATAAACAGATATTTACTAGCGTATGTACATGTATGTTCTTATAACAAGTAAGATACATATATAGCAGAACAACATATTCTCAGTTAGTTTCCTGCATCCCAAGTGGTATCTAGAGTTTAATGCACTTTTACTCTTCTTGTAAACACACGCATACATACAAATATTTAACAAATACACTCTCATACGGACCTATATACGTACGTATCTGTCGTTGTCTTCATCGCCAGCATCATATTCCGTATTCTTCTTTACAAGAGCGTACTTTGCAAAAATAAACTTTTCTACATATACTTTATTTAAGGAAAAAAAAAAAAAAAAAAAAAAAAAATGTGTAAAAAAACTGACAATTACTTTATGAAATTTATAAGTGAGCCCACTAGAGAAATGTTGTCCAGTCATATGTATGGTTAGAGCTGGCTATAGGGATTTAGATAACTTTAATCGTAATTTATTTTTGTAAATATCTTCAAACTACTTGTGTTCTAATTCATGCAAACTAAGATAACATTGATTCAAATCGAGTATTTATTAGATAAATATATGTGAAATTAAAGAAAGAGCCCTGCAATGATTGTACTCATACGGATATACTCGGCACTTTATATGTTGATTTATAAAATACGCACACTCTCTGCTTATATTTATTTGATTTTTCAAAATAAATATGAAACAAGAAAGAAGTTTTTTTCATATTGATATTCCTATTAATTTAAAATTTTATTAGAAATCTACATCTAAACATATAATCAAACGATTTTAGCATCAATTGAAAGCATTATTCGGTATCGTTATGCAACGCTTGAAGATTAACGTTTTAATTTTTCCCCCATTTGACGACCTACAGGTTGTGCTCTGGAATTAGTCATAAAAACGACGCAAAAAAGATATGTATGCAATTTTGAATAAGATATTCTCCACATTTGATTGTTTTCTGTGTTAAGTTAACTAGGGGTTGGTGGAGGATTTCATAATACTTGCGAAAAAAAAGGAAACTTTTTATTAATTTGCATCTGAAAGAACGAAAGGGGGTTGAAACAGATACTTTATTGAAATGCTTTATAAAACAGTCAAATTATCAAGTAAAATATTATTTAGTTAAATAATAGACGCGATCTGAAACTAAGAAAAGCTACTATCTTTCTAACAAAAGCCCTTAACTACAAATCCGGCCGAGATTCTGTGAGGGTCTCTAAAGAAATATCAAAGCATGCTAATGAGGAATATGCGCTAAGTATCGAATAGCTTGGTAAAAAAATGCCTAAAAGATGCGTCATTTTTTGAACGAACGTAACTTCTTCTTTTAAAGTTGAACAGCTGTAAATGTTCATGGAAGAGCTTATGGAGCGATAGGACCAAAATTAACAGAACCCAGAAGTAGATGACTGCACTCTTGAGCACTGTCCAAGAAACGGACATCTTCTAATATTCAGACTTTTTTAAAAATACAATAGAGTTCTCCGTTTTCAGTTCTATTCTACCAGAACAGATTTTTAACGATTTAACGATTAATGACCGTCATCGGAGTTCCGATCTTAATCCTGTCGAAAATTCATGGAATATTGTTAAAACAAAGATTGAACAAAGAATATGTACAAGTCATTATCGATTTTTCGAACTAGAAGGACGAAGCTTGATATTCTTTAGATTGAAAAGAAATAAATACCAGAAAATGGAAGTAATATTATTCGTGTTCATGCTAATAATGCCTGATTCCAGACGACAATATAGCGTTAACACAATGAATTTTAAAACAACCAGAAACTATAGTAGCAAAACTTAAGAAAAGTGAACCGATTTTAATTGTAAATTAAGATTTTGTCTTTTACTTCAATTTTCTTCAAATAGGCCGTTTTGTGCTATTTTTATGTCGAAAAATTTTCACGCGTTTGGGATTATTTTTACTGTATGAATTTTCATTTCCTTTCAATGACTCAACCAATCTTATTCTTTTTGGAAATATTTGGAACAATTTTTTAAAATAAATCCCAATTTCATAATGAAGTTTCTGTTATTTATATGTTCGTAGTATATTTTCGATTTTGATTTGACTGTCTTCGCTCTCACAAGATAGGAAATCCATGTTGCTTTTAAGTTCCGACGACATATACAAAGACAATCAGCAAATGATCACCGTAGATGTTTCGAACGAATTCAAGAGTTTTTCAGAAATATCCGAAATAACAGTGAGTGGACTCAATTCCAAGGCAGAAATACACATTACTTCAAATAAGCTGAATGTTCGGACTAGCAACTCTACGAGTGAAAAAAAATATCTTCCTCTATCTTGTAAAACTTTAAGAATTTTATCGAAATTTGAACATGAGAACAATTCACCAGCCTAGGTAGATTGAACTTACCATAGTTTCATTGTAAACTCAGAAAAATCGATACTTTGTAGCTAATTATGAACAACAACACTATTCTTAAAAAAAAGTCGCTCAAGGAACATTCGCTCAAGGGAGCTGAAGTTTAGTTCAACTAATTGTATTAGAGGTACACATTAATCTGAAATTTTATACTGCTGGTTTTTTTAGTAAATTGTGAAACTTAAGATTACACTTAGGAAATTCAGGAGATGATGAATGACTGTAAAAAGAAACTCAGATTTTCTAATTCGCCGACGACATTGGTTTTCTGACATCAAGAGAGACATCATTTGATTACACTTTAACCAACGATCATTCCAAACGCTTTCTAATTAGGGAATGTATGAAACGAAAGCAATTTTACTTTATTCGCCATAGCTCCTTTGAATGGCTAAATATTGTTCAGATGTTGTCCGTCAGTGCATAATTGAAGAGATTATGATTTCAATAGGCTTCTTGTTATAAAATTATGACTGCTTATGATGCATACTTTTAGTCAGAGAGAGATTACTTAACCAAAATTCAATCATTTGTCATAGTTGAATATTCGGTACGGTTTAAATAAATGACTTAGAGCAACTATTTTAATTTTAGACAAATGTCACATACTTTGATGTAAATATCAAAGTTTAAACCACATACTAAACAGAAAGTTAAATGAAATGAAAGAGAGAGGAGTCAAATAAGCACAAACACATAATTTTATAGAGAAAATACAATCTCTCTGTTAACTGTTAGCTGTATGAAAAAAAAAAAATTCATCTCAGAGCTGAAGCTATATTTCGACTATATAGAAAACCCGGCATCTGGTATCCACAGATGACAATACGGTTACAGCTGACGACGAAAGTAAAGAAAAAAAAAAAAAATTAAATAATTGAGAGTTGTTAACTATGACAGACGCATACAGACGCACGCACGTACACACACACACACACGTACATTTATAAGTAAAGAAAAACATAACGGAGTTTGCGCTGTAAAGCTAGCCACGCTAAAACGTACGGTATTTTCTAACAGTACAAATAAGCAATACAACAACACTTTAACTATTATTCTATAGAGTAGCATTTTAGATAGACTGAAGTAGGGGGAGAGAGAGAAAGAGAGATAGAGAGAGCAAGAGCGAGAGCGAAAGCGAGAGCGAGAGAAAAAGAGAATAGAGAACGCAATAGAAATACAGGAAGAGAGCATTTGAACGCGATTCTGTGTGTACATGTTCACCGTCGGTTGATTTGTTAGATACATAAATAAAGCTTAGTATCTGGCCCTCACATAAACGAAAGCAACCTGCTCTTCTATGACTCTGTTAGCAAACACAGCTGTACAGTAACAGGAATTTAATATTGTTAGCTAGTTAAGCAGGCAGTTAACCAACCAACCAACCAGTGCCACCACTAGCTGGACTTCATTCTAACATCTGTGAGAAAAGCAATGTTAATGTGTCTTTTTTTTTTTTTTACTTTTTTATTTTTCTTGTTGCCTTCACATGTGACGATATTTTGAAAGAGCTACCACCAACAAGCAGACTGCTACTGAGGCTGTTATGCATGTTTTGAGCTGTGCTTTCACACTCACATTTACACGTATAATCGCAGGGAAACACATACATACGCACACACTTACAGATAGATACACTCATGCACAGACACTGTGATTGTATTTTAAGTCAATTCATGCATATTTTTCAGTCATCTTTGAGTATAACATTCGCAGAGTTGTTAGCGTCAGATAGACGCGTTTTTTCATTACAAGTTGTGGGTACTCTACTGCGCTTACAATATACATACAGTTAAAGGGAAAAAAAGAAAAGAAAATTTGCACGCGCACACACACATATAGACGTCTATATATATTTATATATATATATATATGTATACATACATATATATATATATATATGCATATATTACATATATTACATTAAATATAATTATTCATAATCTGAAGTAACATGCACTCGAAATTATTGCAAACAAAACGAACGTGTCTAATATCTCCACAGCGATAGAAACCAAGAACCAAAAAAAAAAAAAATTCTCATATTTTCTGCTTAAGCCTAGAAGAAAATACATAAATAAATTTAAAAAAAAAAAATTAAATTTAAAGTGAAACAACAAAAAAAGAAAAGAAAAAAAAACTTAGGCAGAAGATTCCTATATGTGTATCTATGTATTTGTAAATGGCTAAGTTCAAGTGATTAGTTTGTAAGAAGATATATTTGAAAGAAAAAATTGTTTGTTACCATACGGATGAAGCAAAATCTATTTTATAATATAAAAATTTTGGATAAAATTTTTCCCCTCTTAACAACAACAACTACAGCAACAAAAACAACACAACACCAACTACTAAAACAATAATCAGCCTAACATCTACAAATACATACATAGAGGTCTGTATACTGAGTTTGTGCAATTATTATTATTATTGAATGCAATTGTTTTTGTTGCTATTACTGCTCTACGGGGTTTATATGCTGTCTGCAAAATTTGACGTTTCGGCATTTGTGTATATTGGTGCATAATTTGTAAAAAGAAAAAAAATTTTTTTTATGCAATTTCCTTGTGATATGTTAAGCTTATTTGCTCTTGTTTATTAAATTTTCTAAAAAAAGCAGCACCAACAACAACACACGAACAAGACAAGTGTTTCTACCTTTTCTACAGTCTATTTATCTGTCCATTATATAGTATGTCGCATACTAGTGTGCATAAGTCTATTTATAGTGTCATAACTACCATATGTTCGTCAGTTTCGTTTGTTTTAAGATTTTTTTCTTATTTAATTTTGCTCTTCTTTCTTTGCATTTGATTGTTCAGTTTTTCATTTCAAACATAATATGGTTATTGGTATTTATTATTCTTGTTGTTGCTTTTTTTTTTTCTTGCTTTGTCGTTGTCGTCTCATGTCTAGTATACAGTCTACAAGTCCACTGTTAGTACTAGTTGAGAAAATTTACTGCTGTTACCGGTGTTGTTGTGTGACGCCCTAAAAAAGCTGAGAGTTTTAATTTAAACAGCGCAGCAATTGTGTGCAAATACAAATAATCGAATAGTTATTATTATCACAATTATTATTATTATTATTATTATTATGTTTATTATTATTTTCTTATTATATATGTATTTGTTTTTATTATTCTTTTTATTACATTTTTTATAATTTTTATTATTATTTATTTTTTTTATTATTATTACTATTTTTATTATTATTATTATTATTTTTATTATTTTTATTATTATTATTTTTATTGTCATTGTCCACTTTGTGTTCATCTGCGCATGGGCGTGTGTGCGTCCGTGAGTTCTTCGATTCAGCTCGACGAATAAGTCTGGTCACCGAATGCAACAATGCGTGTAAAGGCCTCTCCATATCTCTTTCGCTCTCTATCTTTTCTCTTCTGTCTCTATCTATCTCTCTTTCTCTATCTTTTGCCGGATAGGTGTGCGCGCATGAATATGTGTTAAGTATGGAGCGCAAATACGCTAGCTATAGTATTCACTTAAGTATATTGCTCTGTTTATTAAATTAATTACTTTTCGTTTAAAGAGCCAAAAATTTCATTTAAAACGGACCTGCTTTTCATTAACAAACTTCTGCTAAAGATTTTTTTACTGGCCCAAATTAAATGACATGTCTATTAAGTAATGCTGTAATACATATTAAATTTTGTCACAGCTATTATTATTGATAGTAATCCTTATATATTTTGTACACGAAAGTTATTCATGATAAGTCGTTTAATTTTTATCGAGATAAATTAATAAAACTTTCCATTTTCCACTTTAATTAAATTGTTTAAAAGTCTACCCAAAATTACATTAATATTTCAATAAACTCATTCATGTAAGGTTATATCTATAACGTTTCGTTAACGGCTGAAAGTTTCCTTTCCACTCGTTTCTAATGCATACACAAAAACATGTGTTCCACGAGTCAAAAAAATTTATTCTTAACTAATCTGATTTAACGTAGTTCGAATCAATTCATCTATTTGCCTATCTACCTAGCGGCAATACGTGGGGCGCTTTTTGACTGAAAATATATTTGAAAGTTTGAAGAATTAAATAAAAAAAATATTTAGAAACCAAAATATTTAAGCAAAGTTGTCAATCACTTCAAAATTACAGCAAGTGTTAGGGATATTTAAATGGTCGATGGGGATATGCTCATTTTGCCTCAATTACTTAAACATCTTCTGATTACTACGTACTCTCCTTGAAACTGCAAGTAATCTAAATTTCCCCTAGAAAAGTTAAGCAATCCGATGAAGACTGATTTGCAGTATCACCAACAGAATATGCATATGCTCGTAGCGAAAATCTAATAATTATTACAAACAAAATAATTAGTCACACAATCAATTCTATTCAATAACCTTTTTTTTATCTCTTTTTCATAGAAGTTCTTACATCTCTTAGCAAAGAAGCCATCTAAGTGGCTGTTGAGGATGTCAGGCAAACCGAAGATTTTACTAGTCAAGATGTTCTGAAACAAACCGAATACGTGATAATCCGAAAATGGAACTTCCGAAATTAATGCGGTACTAAATGACTCCATATAAGTTGAAATAAATTTGTGTCAGGAAAGCTTTTTCTCTTTTCTCCACTTAAGGGCATTTTCAATTGGAAACTTGCTTTAATTTCGACAGCTGTGTGCAATACTTGGTAAAAGCAAGCCTTTTGTTGATTAGTAACAATCTCATAAGAAGTCTCTCCTGGAATTACACTATGATCTTCATTAGGTGTTTTTAAGATTTTGTACTCTCCAAGTACGAAATTTTCTCATAAATATAATTATGCTTCATTCACTCATATCGCCAGTAGCGGTCCAATTTAGAAAGAATTCTTTATCATAAATTCTGTCCAACTAAAATAGACGTCTTAGGCAAGTATTTGTCGCATATTTTTTTTTTCTTTGAGTGTTTGAGGGGTTTTTGCCTTTCCAGTCATAAGAAAGCTAGAAAACGAAGGCTAAGGGCAGAAAATGTTTGCATCAATGAATCCCGATAAATGATTTTCCTTACCTTTTATTAACTTTTAATATGTTTGACTGTTGCGAACTGCAACTCCGAACCAAACCCTTACGTATTTGCCCATGCTTTAACAGGTTGTGTTGGTCTATGTTTCTCCTTTTATATTTACCATCGAAGGTTTCGGGTAGCTATGTTCATTCTATCATTTCATCTGTAAAAAAGCTAGAAGAAAGCTTCAGCAGCCCCACAAAGTGTATATATTCTTGACCAATATCAAATTTAGAATCAATAGAAGCATGTTCTTCTATACGTCTGTGTAATGTTTGTGGTAAACATTCCCCTGGCCCCCTAAAATGAAGATACCGTCTTCAAATTTAGCAAAAATATTGGAAGCTCTTGCATGTGGGCTGAAGAGCGTGTCCACAGTGCAACGTGACTTGAGGACGTCTCTCGATTTAAAAAAAAAAGTTCACCTTCTTCCTCATTACTCATAAACCATAGCAGACATATTTATGAAAATTTCCACAATTATTGAGCTAGCCATCCTCTAGTGTCTGTAGAAACATGGAAAGTATTGATCAAGTCCACTCGATACAATAGAATATTGGAATTAAATTCTTTTGTGAAACTCTTCGCAACAGCAAAAAAGAAGCTTCAGAGATCTAATAAAGTACGCATCGTGTTCATCAGTATTGAGATCGGAATCAATCTCGATGTCTTCATTCGTCCGTCTGTTCAGTTGTCTATCTGCTTATCTAAGCAATGTTTGCGATACCCATTTTCCCGATCGCAAAAATTAAGATCACCTAAATTAGCTTAAACGGGTTGAATCGGTCATAGGACAAGAATAGATTATAATATTATCTGAAAGCATCTCTGCTTTCTGAGTGTTTTACTCACTATTTATAGAGTTCACAATAAAAATGTCCACGGTATTCCGTAAAAATAGAAAAAATCTATCGCGCATATTCAATATTACAGAGTATCAGGATTTAATTTTCTACCGACGTTCAAAGGACAAAGCGTTCAGAAAGTTTCCAAGGAAATGTCTGCATTGAACTGAAATCTACTTTTCTGAAATATTGATAAACAATTAATCGAAGTATACAGCAGACACTTTCCAGAGATTATATACAAACGAAAAAATGAAAGCGAGGGAAGCCCCTGACATTACCTAGTTTCCCTTAAATGCGTGATAACTATTTTCCAAAAATTTTTGCATATGTGGAAAGCATTAACGAAGTATAGTAAGGTCTCAGACCAACAGCCCATAGCTCTCAGAAAATTCGCGATCTGTATATTTTAAATCACAAATTATTCAACAACAAGCTGAAGAGAAAAATGAAAGTAACACACGGTATTATTCATTCCAACAAAAAAGTAATTAGAAAATAAATGTTTTTTCAATACGGAAGTTTCCATGCTGACAGGAGAGAGCAAGTTAAATAAAAGTTTATATAATAAAAAACTTTATAAACAACCGTAACGTATGTAATTTAAACGTTCTTTTGTGAAACGTTATTCATTTGCACGGTCTAAGTTATGCGATCACTGAAAAGAAGAAGTATTTCGGTTTTATTTGGTTTTTTATTTAATATTTTTATAAACAAAAACTTGAAAAAATGTGTTAAAGTTTGAGTGTGAGTTAAAGCAGGTCTCGATCATATTAAAAAAACACATTAGAGTTTTATAATAATTTTATTCATTTTTTTAAATTATAAACATTTAATGCAAAGATTATAAGGATCTTTTAAGGGAGAAAACCACCGTGATAGCCTTAAAAAAACATTTTTTTCACAATTTTTTGGGATGGAAGGAAAAGTAATATAATCATAATATTTTTGAGGGTTGCTAAGCTTGTATGCATGTAAATATTAAAGAGACATTTTTTTTTTTTTTTTGATATTTAAGATATTTTACAGTGGTTTTACCCCTTAATATCGAGACTTATTAGAGAATCGAACGTTTCTCTTTATATTGGCAACCGATCTCTGCGAAGATATGTTAGGTATGCACAAATACATATCAGAGGCTCCGCAAAACGCGTATCCGTAATTAGTCGGGAACTTTCAATTAGTTTTGTTACGCTTGTTCCGTCGTCCGTCTGTGCATAATGGGAATTCTCCTGAATAGGCAAACAGAGTTAGTAACTGGAATTGACGGATATAATTGTGATACATTTTTATACCCTACACCACTTGCGGTACATGGTATATTAAGTTTTTGCTTATGTGTGTAACACCGCGAAGAGCTTAAGATAGACCCAGCTTATATTATATCGATTTATTTATAATCAATTTTTGAATCAATCTAAGCCTTTCTGTCTGTCTGTCCATCAGGGGTTTGTTAATGTATTCTTGTGTTCAAACTGCAAGCCTTAGTTTTTAAAAATTTTGAAAAGTTTTCACTCACGGACGAAAGCTCTCGAAAATGGACGCAATCGGACCATATTTATGACCACTTCCCAAACAACGCCTTAATTAAAAAGGATCTTTATATGGCAAAAATTACATTTTTCCAATATTTTTTTAGGAAAACCGTCAAAATCTAGTAATTTGATCTATCAAATAAATGTTAAAAGTTTGAATCAGGATGGGACCATTTTTTGAAACACCTTTCACAAAGTCGTTTCTGTCAATGGAAAGTTTCACATCGTGAAAAGATCTAATTTTTAATATTTGGTGATGCAAGTGAGTCGCTAATAGTAACTTGACACAGGAATTAGTTGTACCAAATTTGGATCAGGTAGGTGTAACGATTCTCACAGAAAGTGAAACTTTATATCGCAACAAAATTTACTTTTTAATACTTTATAACCCAAATAGTTGAAGTACAAGAAGATATTTGAGAGAAACATTAAATTTCCTAAATTTAAACTAACTTAATTCACGCATTAGATCCTGCATGAAAGGCGTGTTTTTACCTGGAAACGAACTATATTGTGTAGTACTGTTTTACGTACCTAAATGAAGAATTTTATTAGACAAAATGGTGCAGGCTATTTAATGATTGACTTTGCCCAATTATAATGTTTTGAATTGTTATTATTGCAGTTTAATGATAAGTATGCTTCTTCCACTGGAAAACCACAAAAATATATTTGAAAATGTCAAAAATTGTAACTGAAATACATAAAAAGATAGAAGTGAGATCCCGTCCACTACATATTCCGAAATTGTGTAGATTCAAAAAACAATAAATTTTAGACAAAAATAATGGTTAGTATTGAGAAAATTTATGGAGCTCTTAAATTCCGTTGAATAGGTGTGCACCTTAACTTTAAAGCCTAACTCGATATAGGGACACCGGCGAACATGTTGAAGAACTCGAAACTAGAGAGTATCTGAAAAAAATGGCGGCAGAATATAATTCAGTTCTAATGGAGCTCTTCGGTTAGTATAAGCCAAAGAAACTGGTATAGGCACGCTGCTGCCTTAGAAAAAGATCTCTTTATGTTTAACATTTTCTTACCTTTATTGTACTTTTGAATACAGAAATCGTTTATTAAATTCACGAACAGCAGTTGTTTACAGAAAAAAATTGTTTTGCCACGAACCAGAACCTCTAATGTCGGGAAAATTTGCGACTCCGACTTACTAAACCATCTACGCTGGTGCTAATTTGCGATGAGATGAGGCAAGCTTCTGCCCTTAGGGTAGTTTGAAGTTGTTAGATGTCCCCTTAATTTTTTTTTTATTCAAATTTATTATTAAATTTTTTATTCAAATTTTAAGGGATATAATGTTCACAATGTGTTGCGAATCACTTACAGATATAGATATTCGCTTACTTTTTAATTTCTTCAGGTTTATACCGACATTTATAATTTATATATATATTGCAATTTAAAAGTGTTCACGATTTATGCTAGTAAACCTTGAGTTGCCTAGAGTAACTCTTGATTAATTTTGCAAATTATTTTAAAATATAATCTAGGCGAACATTTCCTGTTAGTGTGTTTATAAACTGTATATATTCGAATGTGATGAAATTATCTATAAACATACGCAATGTATCTGTGAAGGTGCATCTTTTTATATCTTTTCATAAGCCGAATATATTCGTAACGAAATAAGGCAAAGTCAGAAAAAATTCGTCAATAAGAATGGATGGGGGGTAGCAAGAATTCTATGGATCTCCAAGGGACAAGAAGAGGAGGCAAAGTTGCGGGCAAGGAATTGGAATCAATGTGTAAAAATTGCAAAATTAAAGGCAACGACGCAAACAAGAAAAAATTAATAATGACGTTGATTATAGTATTGATGCTTTTACCGATGACGGAAAAAGTCAAGCAAAGCGCGGAGATGGCATGAAAGAAATTAAAAGAATAACAAATATACTCTTGAAAAATTACTCAAATTACCTGAAATACAGACAAATTTCTTTTCTCAAGAGTTTATCATATATTAACACATATGTTTTTATTTAAACAAACCCTCATAAAAACACGCGCAAGAGAGATAAATTCTAAATGTAATGGAAAACGTGGACAGAACAAAAGAAAAACAGCTTCAACGCAAAACATTATGTTTTGTTTATTTTATAATATTAATATATATTTAATAAACACGAGTGTATATATGTATATAAGAGCGTTTCTTTTCAAAGTCGATTTTTTGTAAAAGACCGAATCAAAATTAGAAAAAAAAACAGTCCTTTAATAATCTACCTACCAACACATCAACAAATTAAATAAGCGGGGCCTCTGTAAATGCAACAATAAAGACGGAAATTATGGGGAGGAGCGGCACACCGATTGAAAATGAATGAACAAAAGGTTAAACGAGGATTTTGTTCTTTGCGCTACAGACTGTCGTGAAGACTGTGTGTTTAAAGTGCATGAATGAACCTGAAAATAAACCGTGAACGTGTGTTTGTGTAAAAAGAAAAAAAAAATGGTTCTCTATAGAAAAAGTTGATTATTATTAAAAGAAACATTTTTTTTTTAAATTTAAAAAAAGTTAATGAAACCCAAATTAAAAACAAAAAATCTCAAGTGCATTTAATTGAATCATTAAGTGTAATATATAGTGAGGAAACGTTTATGTAACGAAAAAGATGTGTTCACCTGTTTTACTTTTGCCACTTCTGTGTTCTTTAAGTTCATTTCCAATGAAAATCAAATTAGTTTAAAAATCGAACCTAAAAACGAGGAACGAACGAATTGAATTTCGTATACTTCCTTTGTCACACTAAGTCATGCAATAAGTACGGCACGTTGCAACAGAGGGAACTGTAAAAATTTGTTTCGTCAGAAAATACAAACTTTCAGATGATCACATATCAAATTTTGTGACATTCGGTAGGTTATAGCTTGTCTGACAACCATTGAGAGTAAAAAAAATCTTGTTTACTCTCTCTCTCTCTCTGTTCTCTATGATAGAAGAACTAAAGTTTGTGTTGTGATTAAACGATCTTTCTTGAAAGATAAAACACTAAAAGGAAGTGAGAAAAAGAAACTGCGCTCTCACATAAAATAAATGAATGCGTGTTGGATGATTAAACATAAATGTGATCATATAAGGACTTATAAAAAAAAAACGCCCAAAAATGAAAAAAAAACCTTTCCGTCTGTACCGGGTCTTACCAAGAGAAGTGAATTGTTATTATTGAACTTAAGTCAGAAAAATAAACATTGGCTAAGTTATTGAAAACAATTCTATTCAACAATACTAAATTAAATGCAACATAATATCTACCACAAACTCAATTTCGATTTAGGCAACACCACTGAACGAGTTCCTCGCATTGAAATCTTTATAAGTAAAGCCTTTGAATAAAAGTAATGTTGTTAAACTCTTTCTTACGATATTTCAAAAATTTTCGATGAAATAGCACACGAAGAACTACTATAAAAATCGGCACGTTTCTTCCTCCTAATATTAGTACTTTACTCGAATCTTATATTACAAATCGATCGGAAAAAGAATTTTTTCATATTAGCATATTAAGTTCAGTTTCCTACCTTTTATACACAGCCGATATGCTGACAATTCACTAACACTAATATGGTATCATCAGTGCACAAAAAATCCATACAGCAATCTTCAGGCATCTTTGAAATCGCTTAAACACTTAAAAAATGAAATCTATGCCCTCTAAATATGTCCATGTAAATTTTATGTCAAGCAAGTTAGCTTGTTTCTCTATAAGTTTTCTATAATAAAATGTGGCAATGCTGTTAGATTGCCGAATCACCTTGACATACCATATTAACATAGGGATGATGCAAGTCTTCTTAGCTCTTGAACCAAAACTCCAAATTAGACCTAGATAATAATGCCTTGTTGGACAGTGCAAATATAAAATTCCTCTGGACGTATGATAACTATTATGGGGAACTTAATGCTTTTCCAAGGTCACCAAGGTGCACGAAATGCAATTCAAAATATTTCGTTTATTAATGTGATACAATGTGTGTCTCAATAAAAGTGCACTAATTCATTTAAAATTAAAAAAATATGTATTTTTTGTGTGAATTCTGATATTGATCAAGATGGAAGTCTTTCGTCAAAATTCGCTGCGTAGTGTTTCATGAAATTTGAAATTGTTGACAACGATGCTGTACTGATGTTTTCGGGTTTTCGGTGACACTCTGGCAGCAGTGGTTTCAAAGGACCGACCGATATCTCGGTACAAAGAAGACTTACTGTGTATAATCGATCCAGTTAACATTTTTTGACCACTCTTCGAATTGTCGACACATTAGGTACACTTTCTGGACCGAAAATTTCGCAAAGTTTACGAGCGGACCCAGCGCAACTTCCCCTTTTTTTGTAATAGATTTTCACAATTATAACGCATTCCCCGTTTTGTGGAACGCTCCATTTTTAATAGTCGGAACAATTATATTGTATGAAAAAAAAAATGACACAAAATTTAAATATTGAACTCGTTTATAACAACAACGTGAACAACGTGAAGTTCTATTGAAATCAGCTAATATCAGTAAAAGAGGAAACTGTAAGTAAGGCACACTGTTAGTAAAAAATGTGTACGAACTCGAGTTCAATAGATTTTTTCAGGTCATAGTACGGACTGACCGTATAACAGTACAGTGTATGCGAATTGAATTTCAAACTCTCTAACTCATTGCTTAGCATTATCAGAAATCTGAAAAGTAATGTGCCCTGAATGAGAGATTATAATAGACTTGGCGAAGGATACGTGGTTTCCCAGTCAGTTTAAGCACCTACATATTAGCATGCTATTACTAGTACTACTCTTCGCTTATTACATCTGCATCTTTATTATAACTTTCACATCTAGAAAAAGGAAGAAATTATTCCAAGTTTTTGGGTGTTATAACTCCTTTCACTTATATGTTATTTAACTTATCATTTGTTTACATCGATATAATGGCTAGACTACCTAGGTATTTATCGGGAAGTAGACGTAACGTATCGTCAGTTCTTCGAATGGATTATGTTTAATCTAATAAAATGTGTCACAGAAGGTTCTTTTCGTTTGTTATACACTGCATCACTTGTCGTACAGGCTAAATGAAGTTTATATGTATGTAAGTAACGTTCAAAAGAACTTAAGATAGGTTCATCTTTTATAATACGAATCGATTCAGAGTCATCTTTTGAATCGATTTAAGCTTATCTACATGTGCGTCTGATGTTTGCCCACGTATTTTTGTACTCAACCGACGGGTAGTTCGCAAACTTTTTATATATTTAGACGGAATTTGGTATACTAGACTGTTTCGGCTCTTAGAACGAACACGATTGAAATTTTTACGAACACTCTTCATGTAACGTTTAATTTCGAAATAGCCCGCAAATGGAAAAAATTTCAATTTGCAAATTTTCTCCACAAATATCCCCGAATTATAATATTTCGCGATTATAAATTTCGATCATCTAGATCAATTTTTGAAACCTTTTGTCATACAATTATTCCTGCGAAAATGTAAGCCATTATACTGCCAACAGATTTAATCTTTAGTATTTTATGAGGAAAATTGACTCACAATAATAATTTGATATTAAAATTAATTGCGTCAAAATTGCACAATGTCGGTCTATAGTTTAAAATGCAGCCTGCATAAGAGTTCGCATGAGATGTAAGTCTTTATATCGCGCGTGCAAGTTTTATGTTTAAAACTTTATAAAGAAATTAATAATACGAGACCATTGAAAAATTTTATTTGCTAGATTTTTGGATCACGTTAGCTCACATTCAAGTCCATACCTTTCATATCCCATAAAAAAAATAAGACTTTACATGAAAATATGATATAATTTTTGATATTTCACCATCAAAATAAATAAAAAATTATAATAAGCGAAGCAGTATAGAACTTTCTTCTACCTTTTTCTTTCCTTTGCCCTCTTTGCTCTTATTATTATTATTTATATTACTCTTATTCTTTGCATTTATCTTACTTGTTTTCTTCCTTTCTTTTGATCAGAATCGGAGATTAGTGTCATAAGGTGAATGATTTAATAAAATTTCAAGCAATCCAATCAATCAACGACGGTTGAATCTACGGCTAAGCCAATGTTCTTTCAGGTTTATCTCTTGATTTCTTTCGACTTTGTGCGAAAGTAGATGTAAATCAATATAAAAAAATAAACGTAAATTGGAATGCAATATATTTAACTTTTCCGGATAGCGGCTAATATGTGCACTATTTACTTTTCATTTATTTTTGTCTCGTCAAAACAGGCCTATTAGATTTCACGAAAATTGACCGCGAGTGCAAATATATTACAAAAATTGCACGCGGGTCGAAGTCTCTTCAATTCGCTACGTAGCTATTCGATATTCTACTTCAGCAAGACAATTATGTCGACCAAGTGTCAGTAGTTTTTTAAAATATTTATTTATTTATTATCCATATAAATAAATAAATAAATTTGCAAAATATGATTTAAAAAGCACCGGATAACTAAATCATATGCTTGCGGTTGATATAATCAGAGTGTATAAGTATAGAAATAATTAGCAAAATGAACAATTTCTAAGTGTGTTGTAAATTGTTTAAAGTCAATGAACAAAAGTGGTAAAATTCAAAATTTAATTATCTAGGTGTCAAGTTCTCCATGTGATTGGAGAGAGAGAGGCCAATTCGTGAATTCAGGTCCCTGCTTGAACAATCAAGTATCGTCGCAAAGGATTCGCCAATTTTTGAAGAGGAGTATTCGAATAGAATGTGTATTATCTAGGTCGGTTTGCTTAACTTTGAAGACTAGCGTGACTTTTCATCACTTATCATCACTTAAATATAATTTGTCTTTACGTAAAGTATATATATTCAAAGAGAAAATAGTTGAAATTTTATAGTGATGTGGTTTAATTAAAAATTCTCAAAATCCTCAATATTGAATGTTAGCTATCTTGATGTTTAATTGTTGCGTGTGATCAACAACATCCAGATACGCTTGTTGCGGATTATGAAAATTTCCTTTACGCAAGTGTATGTGTGTGTGTAAACAAACCACTTGTAAGAACAAATATTAACCATTTAAATTAATAATAATAACAAGTTGTATAACATAAGGGTGATTATGGCTAATTTTCCTTAGCATACATGCATTAATATTTGGTCAGGCTGGGTTCATGAATTAATTGAAGGAATATGTTTATTATATATACCCATAGGTAAATATGTAAGTGGGTACGTTATGTGCGTCTCTTAATTATATCCATCACACGAATATAATGAGAAAACTTGTCATACAATTTAAACATCAATTTACGTATACAAATGTTTGTATGTATGAAACATAGTGTACAGACAAATATTAATTTACAAATTGCTTATGTACGTTAGAAGCTCGAGTGATAATCATTTTTAGAAAGTTGTCAATAAAAATTAAAATTTCATTAATCGTCTTAAGGGGTATCCGCAGTAATAAACTAAAAAAGCGTATCTTTGAGATTTTGAGAAAAATTAGCAGAATAATAATATTTAAGAAACGTATTAAACATATATTAAAATATTAAATGAAAAAAAAAGTTATATTTCAAAAATATGATAAAATCACATTCACGCGATAGATCTTCATTTAAAAAATTCTACGGCAAGCAGTGTAAGTAGTGGAAATTTGAACAAAAAAATTTAAAAAAATATTTGATTCCTACATGTCTACAACCAAAGAAATATGTTATATAGGAGATGTTAACAATTCGATTGAGAAGAACGAAGATTTTTGTAGTTGTACTGCTCACCGTTTTGAAATATAGTGCTTTAAGAGAAACGCGTTTGAAGTTCTCGTAATTCGTATACTGCCATACAATTATATTTGGAAAAGCAAAATTTTGCAACGCCCACGATTATTGTCTTATTTAATTGTTAAATGAAAAGAAAATTATTTTCTAAAAAATTTGTAGTAGTGCAATTACGATTACCATTTAATTTGTAAAGTAAACCTATTAGGTAATATTAGCAGATTGAGAAATTTTCTTTTGGTGCCCATTAAACTTACTTCGCATTAATTATTGTTATTAAGATGCCGTATTAACAATACACAATTCATTAGAATTTTGTTCTTTTACGAAACAAATTTTTTCTATAAGTACATGTCAGCTGCAAGACTAGATTTTCTTTCACATATTATTATTAAAATGCGTTTAATATTATTTGACTTTAATTTTTAATTTGTTTAATTTTTGTCTTTCGTAAAAATAGCGTTCTCCCTTTCTGAATCCCACATCGAACGCTGCCCTAATTTTCAATAGCACCAATCACAACAATCATAACGCTAAACAGCAGCAGCCAACATATAGTCAAAGTCATAGTCAAATTGTTAATAATCCTGCAACAACAGCTAGTCTTGGACAAAATTTTAGCAATATTCCATCAGTGTCTGCTTCCAACGCTCATTTAATAACATCAGCAACAATACAACCACATAGCACCATGGGTCCCACAAATTTAAATGGCACTCAACAATCGGTGTTACCACAACAGCAGCAACAACAACAGCAATTGCAACAATTACCACAACAGCAACAGCATACGCAGCAACAACAATCTCAGACACCACAATTGCAACTGCAACAGCAGCATCATCAACAGCAACATCATTCATCAGATCAACATCATCATCCACCACAGCAAGGCACAGAACAATTATCAAAAACTAATGTTTACATAAGAGGTCTACCGGAGGGTACGACCGATAAGGATTTAGTTATACTATGCTCAGAGTAAGTGGAGAACGTTTTGTTAATAAATTTTTATTACGTTTATCCGAAATAATAACTTATATTTTTGTGATTTTCGGTTTGTCCGAAAATTTGATATACGCTCGCAATAATAATAAAAAAATGAAAATTAATAAAGTAAGAAGACAATAAATATATATATATATGTATATAATAATATATTTAGATGAGAGAGCGAACCGAATTCGATATGTCGAATCGTCTATCAGACATATTTGAAAACATATTTTTATATAACTTAGTAGCAAAGTAGAAACTATATATATTCACCATATCATTGTCTTATTCACATAGAACATTTTGATCAGACACAGTTAAATATAGTTCAAAATTGCGCTGTGGTTAATTGTGTCTTCGATGTCTTTTAATACACACGATCCCATAATTAGTACGATCCTGCTGGAAACAGACCATCAAGCCAAGCCGTCATTCGAAAGTTGGGCATTGGGGCGTATGACCGAAATAAATCCAATCCTCAGCGACTGTTATCAGATTGTTCCGTAAAGCGATTCATTTGGCTATGTGTTTATCCAAAATCGATAAGACATCATTAACCTCCATTCTTCTTGTCCTTCTCAGACATTGTTTCACTTTTAGCTTTGAAAATTGCATCACCTTACGACGTGCAAGATAAATACGTGCTCAAGAAGGTTTAGTTTAAATTTGCTCCGATGAGAGCGTTGTCAATCAAACTATCTTCAGTTTATCAAATGTTTACAATTCACAGAAATCTTCATCACTCGATCTGGGTGTATGTTCCTGTTAAACGTAATCGATTCGGCATTTTCTGTATATCCCTCTGACTTTCTGTTGAAAACATTACGTAAACTTTGAAATTTTGATTAGAGGACTCTAATTGGTCTTAAATTTTTTCTTATCGCTCTCAACGAAACCAATTAAGTAGATTAATAGTCCCGCGCACAACTCATACTTTTAAACTTTTTCCCATATTATGACCACAAAATTGTAGAACTTTAAATTTAAAGCTTTTAGTAGTTGTGTCTTAAATATTAATACCCACCATTGAAAGAAGATTTGTTACAATCAAAAGTATACTTTGGGGATTCCATAAAATATATATACACTTGATCAATATAAAATTAAGAAGCGATTTAAACCGGTCTGTCTGTCTATGCGTGTTGCCTGTTTTCGAAAATCCACGGTCGCAATCGTTAAGATGAGTAAACGAAAACTGACATTATACACTTATAGCACAAATCAGGCTTGAAAATGAAAGTGATCGCGGAAAATTACCAAAAACATAAAGAAATCCAGTATGTAAATATGTTTTGTAATTTTCACAGTTTTTATCTAGAAAATGCTGCCAAACATGATTTGAAATCTATATAGAATAAAAGATACATTCACTATACGATATATGACCGATATGTCAGTTTATCTTGCAATCAAATATCGTGCAAGAGTCAGTAATAAGATTCGAAGCAAAATGAACGCAAATATTTTTGTTTTTGTTTAACATGAAGTTAACATCCGTCCAGACGTCTGTCTGATACTGAGATTTTCAAAGCCAAAATAATTGGTTCACGAACTCAAAAGTTTATATATCTGAAGTTAATTAATTCTCAGAAACCTAGTCTCAAAGCGAGCCTAACTGATCAACGCACACGCTGAGGGAAATAGTTAAAAATAAAAAAAAAAACTCGAAAATGCAAATTTTCTTAAATATTTTCAATCGTTTAAAATCAATTACGCGACGTACTTGTCGTTGAGCCTTCTATAAGTTTGGTAGTTGCCTGAAACTTATAAAATAATTAAATTTTTTTCGATACTTCGTTGAGGTAGTGATTATCAAGAATAGCAATCAAAGCGAATATATTTTTCTTAATTTCTTTGTACGTGCATATAATTTAAATCTTTGGTCTCTCTTTACTTTACAGGTACGGTAACATTATATCAGCCAAAGCTATATTTGATAAAACCACAAAAAAATGTAAAGGTAAGTGAATTAACAGAATGTTGCGAGACATTTTCACCTATTTGGTTTCTTCTATTCAATTTTGTGTGAACTATTTGTTTTAACTAATCGTTAATTTCTCTTTCCAATTTTTAGCCGAAAAATTTTAACTTTTTCGGTTGCTTATTTTTAACTCTTTAATTTTTGAATTCTCAAAACTTTCATAAATTCTTGTGTGATAAACAGAATTTATCTCTCTCTCTCTCTCTCTCTCTCTCTCTCTCCCTCTCTCTCTCTCTCTCTCTCTTTATATCCATCACCAAAGTATGGGGATATATCCATTTTGTCAATTTGTTTGCAATATAAGTATATATAAAGTGTAATATATATATGTCAAATTTGTGTGTCTGTCTGCATGTTATCTCTAGTAACCGTTTTCTCGGTCACAAAAATCAAGATATATGAATCAAATTTGACAAAACTTTGAAAGTTCTCTTAATTTGGTGAGTATTGAAAATGGACTAACTCGGTCAGAAGACACGCCTACGACATAGTGTTAGTTTAAAAGAACTCTGCTTTGCGGATGTTTTGCCCACTACTCATAGACCGTACAATAAAAATTTCTACGGTATTCCATAAAAATCGGAAAAAATCCGCCACGCCTACCCAATATTACAAAATATCAAGATAAGCTAGAGGCGGTGGGTATAAAAGATTCGGCATAGCCGAATATGATTTTCTTAATTTTTTCTAATTTTCTTCGTTGTTTATTTTTTGCTTTTCCATAATTCCAAATTTTCGTTGCAGGTTATGGTTTCGTAGATTTTGAGACACCAGCATATGCTGACAATGCTGTTAAAGCCTTGCAGGCTAAAGGCATTAAAGCACAAATGGCAAAAGTGGGTGTTTGGGTGCTACTTAGGCCGGCCATTGTACGTTTTGAGTTTTTGAGTTTGCATGCAAGTATATTATTATATACGTATATATACACACACTTACACAAACATACGTATATATGAGCTTACACAAGCTCACCTTATATATATATGTATATGTACATACAGTCCTCTCTTGAAATTGATAGAAAAAGCAAAATCAAAAAAAAAAAAAAAAAAAAAAATTTAAAAGAGAGAGAAAAGAGGGGAAAACAAATGTAAACAAACACCGAAAAAAAAGAAGAATTACTAAATCGTCGATAAATATATATGAGCCCAGGAGACCGATTGCGAAACTGGACAGGAATACATATTCTAATGTTATAAATTATTTTGTTTAAGACAGATTTAATCAGGTATTATTTAATTTTTAACTTTGTAGATCTGTAAAGATTTCTCTCGTAGAATCCATTTTGTATTCACCACTGAAGGACGGATGTATACTATATTTAGCATACTTCCTTTGAATTCTTTCCGTTCAAATATTCAGTAATCCGGTAACAGAATCGAAATTGTTGAGCGATATTGATGCAATATCGAGCGATATTTGTTTATATATCCATTTATTCGTAACTTAAATAGTATTTTTCAAATTTCAAGAATTGAAATAGTTGCTTGAAGCTTGGCTCTTATACTCTTTATTTAATTCGAGAGATTAAGTTTGCAATTAAATAAAGATAGATCACATACACGCACGTTAGATGTGTGTTTAGAAGATGTAAAACAACTTGGAGGAAAATCCAAGTAGCAGATACAAATAGAAAATTCGACACAAAAATATCTATATACCTGTCGAACAACAGAACAGTAAGGCATCCAAACCGAAACATGAACCTTGAGTGGTGGCTATTCAACATTCGTCACAAGGTGAATGTAGTTTATTTATTTCGTATTTTAGGTTTCTTATTAATTTTCTATATATTGCGGAAGTTTCCCTAATGTAGTGGATATTATTACAAAATTCTTTTTTCAATATATATATATATGTATATATGGATATGTTCATATATCTTATGTAAATTAATTTTGTTTTCATAATGCGTTAAGCAACGATAATTGCTACATATATTTATATAAACAGTTGTACATTTCGTTTTTTGTATTTATGTATATATATATGGGACTGAAATATTTCGAAGTAATATTAGGGAATTGATTTGTCAATACCGTGAAAATGAGAAAACATTGAATTACTGTTGCTACCTTATTATGATCAATGAAATGATAAACTTTTTGGCTTCTGCGCAAATGCTAACCTATTCTCACGCCACAATACGACATTAAGCATATGCAAAGCTCACTGCAAGCCGATAAGTATCGCTCGCCATCAATATATATCGTACTATATATATATCCTACAAGCAAATTAAGCAACATTAAAATCATTTGATTGCTCATATGTTAGCCATATAAGAGATGCGAAAATATGGTATTTTTTGAGAGATTCTTCTCTAATTTTGTCTTGTCCCTAAAGATCAAATATGTTCTAGAATGAATTGAACTTTGGAATGTAATTCTTTTAACCGTTATCAACTGCGTCAGTCCCAAGAGATCCGTTGGATGTTAATAGCTTAAATATATTTATATTCGTTGTATACGTTGTTTATATATATTGGGTTGGCAACTAAGTAATTGCCGATTTTTTCAATATAATAAAGTTTTTTTTTTCTTGGAATGAAATTTAATCTATAACGTATTTTTCATTTTGTTCGATGACCTTTTACCATCTCTCTGACAACCTGAAAATTCCATGTTTGTAGAAATTTTCATTCTTTTCGGCCAAAAATTGAGTTAAATGAGATTTTACAGTGTCCTCATCGTTGAAAGTTTTACCACAAAGGGAATTGGCCAGGGATCAAAATAAGTGGTAATCCGATAGCGTAAGATCAAGACTTTATGGTGGGTGTACCATCAATTCTCAAACAAGATACATCAATTTTCGCCGAGTGGCCAAAAAAGTGTACAGCCTAGCATTGTCCTGGTGGAAAATGACAACTTTACGATTTACCAATTGTGGTCGCTTTTCCTTGACCGTTGCATTCAATTTGTCCAATTACCGACAATAGACCTCCGAATTAATAGTTTCGTTCCTTGGAAGCAACTCAAAATACATCGGACCTTTCCACTCCCAACAAATTGACAACAAAATCTTCTTTTGTTGGATATGTGCCTTTGATGTGATTTGGGATGACTAATTAGGGATACACCACGATCGTTTTCGATTAACATTGCTGTACACAATCCACTTTTCGTCTCCAATGATGATTCGTTTTAAAAATGGATCGATTTCATTGCATTTAAGTAATAATTCGCAAGCGCTAATGCCCTTTGTCAGACGAATTTCTTTCAAATCGTGCGAAATCCAAATATTCAGCTTATTAACGAGACCTACACGTTTCAAATGCTTCTCAATGGCTGTATGTGAAACATTTAACTTCCCTACAATCTCCCGTGTAATTACATGACCATCCGCTTCGATGATGGTTTTGATTTCATCCTCATTAGGCTCAACTGGTCGACCTGAACGTTAGTCATCTTTAAGAGAAAAATCTCCAGAACGGAATTTTTCAAACTAATTTCGGCATTGCCTTTCTTTAAGGGCTTCATCAATATACACATCACGCAACTTTTTGGCGGCTTGCACTGTGTTCTTTCCCGTACGAAAACAATAAAACAAAATATGACGGAAATGTTCGCGCCTGCGCTCCATATTAATGTTGAGGTAAAAAAAAAAACTAAGAAAATATCTATACAATGAACTTGTAAAGCTAGATAAGGATGACAGCTGAAATATATAAGAAGAAGAAAATCACATAACATTTACGGATATCATAAAAAAGGGAGTGAGAGACATCTATAAGTGAAATCGGCAATTACTTAGTTGTCAACCCATTATATAACTATTATTATTATTTTAATTATAATTATATTGTTATACTTCTTATAATTACCATTGTTAAAATGAAAAAATAAATAATAATCATAATAATATAATATAATAATAGTAATAATACAATAATATATATATATATATATAATATAATAACATAATATAATAATATAATAACATAATATTATAACATAATGATATAATAATAATAATAGTAATATAATAATAATAGTTGATCTTTTTAAATTGTTTTTTTCTATAATTAGATTGTCTTAATATAGTAGAGTACCATTTAGTTATTAACATTTTTGTACATTTTTTTAAAATAGGTAGCGTTTCAAAACACATAGAATAGACATGGACCGGCCTTTAGAAATAAAAAAGTTTGTAAAAAAACAATAAAAACAATGTAAAAGTAGCAAAAATGTATTTTATACTAAACTTTAACACAAACCAAAGAAATTTATTAATATTTTTCAACGTTTCCCACACTTTTATTCACACATATTCACACGCCCGAATACAATTACATTCGTATTCACATATGTGCACACACACGTACTCGCCTCCGGATACAAATGTGCTTTCGCGTTAATTGGACGTGGCAGCAACAAGAGCAGGATCCAACCAATTTGTATATTACAAATTTGCCGCCATACTTTAAAGAGACTGATTTAGAGAAAATGTTATCAAAATATGGACATGTGGTGTCTACAAAAATATTATTTGATGCTCAAATGAATTCGAGAGGTATGTAATGAGTTGAAACGGTACCTGTTAATGTTATGTACAAAGGAATGTTACATAATTGAGTTCAATTTAATTAAGGTGTGGGTTTTGCGCGTATGGAAAGCCGCGAAAAATGTGAACAGATTATACAGATTTTACATGGTACTACAATACCGGGAGCGAATGAACCGCTGGCGGTGAAATTTGCCGATAGCTGCTCGTCAGCAAAAAAGAATTTACTGAAATCACGTGATCCGAATGCTCGGTCCCGTTTGGATATTTCGACGGCTACAGGTATGGAAAGTATAGCGGTTACCCCTGATCCAGGGTCACAACAAAATGGTACAACAACTACTACAGCATATACACGATTTGGTACACCCCAAATAGGTAGCTATCCACTGGCCAGTTCACCCTGGATACCCGGCTATATGATGACAACCACTCAACCGACTACTACGGGCTTTGAAAATCAGGTTTGTTATCGGCTGCTATAGGAAACTACAATATGGATATTTTGTGGGGCAGTGTGATGTTGTTCTTTTCTTTCTTTATTTCTTTCTTTCTTATCGCGTATATTTTCAAGTATTTACAATTGGCATCTTCGCCTCAACATTTGAGTGTGTCACCATATAAACCAGCTGATATGGTTAATCCACTACAGGCACAAAATTTCTATTTAAATGGTTCGGAACCGGTTATGCCATACGGTGCCATGTTTCCGCCGATGGGTCCTTTACAGGTAGTTAACTAAGAAATTGTTTAATAGATTTAGATCAACAACAACTTTTCATATTCTTTTTTCTTTATTTCGTTTTTCATTGCAGTACATAAGTCCCACATATCCTTATTACGCTCCAGCTCCACCTATTATACCCACTATACCTTTAACAGATTCTACAGATCAAAGTCTAAGCACTGCAGCCTCACCCAACGGCAACGCCTATACGCAATTCTTGCATCCTTTGGCTCCCAAGTAAAACAGTTTTTAGAATAAGGTGAATGTTGTAGAAAAATTTTTTTCCGACGAAGCTTTGATTTATTTAAAGCATCATAATATTGCTTCTAAGCGTTCTTGAGAAACGCAGCTTTCTCAAATGGCTTCTCCACTTTGCTTTTCGTATGGTTCCGAAGCTTGTAGAGATGGCCGAGAGAGAGTGATAGAGCTTCGAACTGGAACATAATTGATGTACTTAACTTATTACATGAGTTTTGAATTATTTTTTCTTCTTTCTCTTCGTATTTCATTTTTTAGTGTGCAACCCTTCTCTCTCAAAAGCTTAAAAAATGAATTTCGGTTTCCTCAATTATTGCTTAATTGCGAAACATGAAAGAAGAAAAATGAGAAGCTGAGAACTAAAGAGAAGAGAAATTTTGCGATTTTGAAGAGCCAACCAACGATGTCTATGTAATATCCGTGCAATAGAAACGTTGGAATGGAAGACTTTGATTGTTTTTGGCTTTTTTTTCTAAAAATATTTATTTATTTAACAAAAAAAAATTTTTTTTTTGTTTTTTTTTTCTACTGCAAGCCAAATAATCTATGGCAACGCTTTTAAATTGTCAATGTATATGTGTGTGTAGCTTGATGATAATAGCATGATAACCCAACCAATATTTTCGATACGATTGAGATCACAGACTATCTCAAGAATATAAGTGGAAACCACAACAAAAATAACAACAACAGAAACAAAAGGCTAAGTAACAGAAACCTCTTTGTATTTGCTGATCGTTTAAGTGATGGCATCGTAGTTTAAAGACAAAGAAAGTGTTTTTTTTTATAAAATTTTAAGCTACACTTAAGATTTAACAAATTTGAAAAACAGAAAAAAGAAAATTTGAGAAACATGTGCTTTCTTTAAGAAGCCAACCTTTTTTTTTATTTAATTATTATTATTATTAAATGTAGTTGGGATTCCAAAAATGTAGATTGTTTATTATATATACATACTTATATACATAAAGATTTTTTTCTTTTTTTCTATAAACTCTATTAAAACTATTTTTGTAAAATTTTCCATAAACAAAACGAAAAAAATCAAAGAAAAAAAAAATAACCAGTAGTTCTTCAAGTAATTGAAACGAAAAAAAAAAAAAAAAACAAATGGAAAACCGCATTAGTAGTAGTAATGAAATGAAATTAGTATAAGAGGTTGGTGAAGAAATTGAAGGGAAAAGGAAAGGAATATGTGTGTGTGTGAAGAATGTGTTATTTTGAATAGAAGTTGAAAATAAAAAACAAAAACATGAGAAAATAAAGCAAACAAAAGTACGGAGAAATTTGAAATATTTTTAAAGTACTGAAGGGAACGAAAAACAAACTTCAAAGTGTTTTCATTTTTGATTAATGTTGAAAAAACTCACGAAAAGGTAAGCAAATTCTAAATATTTCTATACAAAATCTTTTAATGTAATCCTGGCAAATTAGTTCAAACTACAATTTCCAATTGTTCACTATGATAATGTGATAGGCTGGTTTATTCAATAATTAGTTATTTTCTTTTCTATTATAGATCATAGATTAGATTGCGGAATCTTACGAGAAGCCGGTAAATATTTACTAGCGCTTAGCGAGAAATTCAAGTCCATACTGCTTTCGAAATTAACTATGTAAACTTGTCGATTGCTAGAACAAGAACACCATATATACAGTAGAGTACTTTCGAGTATGTTAGGCTTATATTTATAGGTGATAGTTTCTTATGGAACATAGATAATTTAAGTTGGTCGTTATTAAGTAATTTTTCATATTTCTTTAGAGATAGTCTTGAATTCGGGATCTAATAGTGATTAAGAAAGATTTGAAAATGATCTAAAAAAAAAATTTATAAACATTTAATCCTATAACCGACTATCTTCATTTCTTAAGATATGTAAAAAGGATTATTAACAGAGAAAAATTAAGTACAGATGACGAAAGAGATTTTAAATGTTTGCATTTCTAAAAGAAAACGATCTACGCAAGAAGCGGGCGCGTAAATGCAAAGACCAGATACTCAAAATCAGAGACGTGCTTAGTTTGTTGCTACTGGTATGGACATTTTCTATAAATATTGCTTCTCAGCCCAAAAGCTTTCGAATACAATATTGTCGAAATTTACTTAACAAGATATTACAGTACGCGATATTTGCAAGCATTCAATATTGATATACCGTTTTACATTGTAAATAATTTAAAAGAATTTTATCGTACCTAATGCCATCTGAAAATTGTATATAATTATTAGTCTAGGTCTGCATATATGTACCAGCAAAACCGGACGTCCTCATATAAAGCTTTATTAAAGTCAATTCATACAATTATTAGTTCCCTAATATTGAAATATTTTCTTTTTACGCTTTGTTTACAAACAGTATAAGTTAAACTCAAGATGTTTATTCGAATCTTTAAACTCACCTCGTAAAAATTTATATCAGCTATTATGCTTTAACAGATGATATAAAGTAAATATATAAATTTCAAGGCAATGTTAAGCATAGTTATAAGTATGTGTCTTCACAATATATATATATGGATATATCATATATAAAGGGCAAAACATTGTGTGTGTTGTTTAATTTTACAAAAGCTCTCAGTCCTGATACCGAATACATCTCTCTCTATTGCAACGGCCGACCAGCAAAAAAAAAAAATATGAAAACAGAGCGAAACGTGTCGACTGCTGTTTCCATAGTGGTTTGCAGAGGTCTATTCTGTCTCTCTTTAACTTTCGGGCGTTCAATATTTATATACAAGCAATTTAAAATAAACCATAAGCAATTCACTTTGAGAACTGTATTGTAGTATTGAGATTTTATTTCCTTCTGCTAGCTGTATTTCTTCTGTTATGTTATTGAATATGTGAGCAAAAACATTCTCTTACTCTACAGTAATTATTACATAGCGTTGGTATTGCTTTTCCCTAAAAATGCACGAAATTTTTACCATTGATGATGAGTTTTCGTCTTTTGTCTTGCGCCACTATTATCGTTTCTTGTTCGTGTTCGTGATTTTTGCCAAAGTTTTTTCGGGCAATTAATAATATTAATAATAAGAATACTGCATTAAGTGTATATTTTTGCTAAATTGTTAACAAAAAGCGAGTAAAAGTATTTTATGAAAAACATTCGATTCATAAACCTAAGAAAAATGTAAGATTTTAATGTAGCGTGTTATGGAAAATCTCAAATAGGAAAAAAACGACATTATAAAAAAGAAATAATCTAGCGAGAAAAAGCAAAAGCATATAAATACATACATATAGAAAACAAGAACAGAAGCATACAAGCGTCAGGTGTAGAGCGTGCACACAAACAAATTTTGCCAAGTGTTTTGTGTTTTTTTTTATATACATATCATTTGTGGACAGCGCGACATCCAACGGGGAGTGTGATAAACACATATGGGATACGAAAATTACAATTATGCAAGTGTAGAAATCAACGACTGCTCTGTGGAAAACAAATAAATAATAATAATAATAATTTTTTTTAAGCGGGCGTCTAAGTTGAGGAATTGTGTTCGCAACATAACATTGAAATGTTATTAAAATTAATGTACATATTTCGGAAAATTGAAAGAATTTTTAAAAGAAACATATTTTAAGATTTTAGGATTGTTTGCCTGTCGAAAAATCATTATTGTGCCGCCTTTTAGCCTCCTCGAATTTTATATTTTTAATTTTTTAAGTGATTGTTTATGGATTTGTTTTTCCATCTGGGTACGAGTTGCTACTATTGTCCTTATTTATGTGTGTTAACATATCAACCAATCCAAAGTTGCCAGATTTTTACTCTCAATCGAAATCTATGAAAGAATATTTAAAAAAAAAGGAAAGGAATTAACAAAATAAATTTTAAGATAAATATTCTCAAAGCTAAGAAAAAATGATATTTGAAATTATTACAATCATTGTCAAAATTTAATAATAGTTCTTAATAGACTGTCTAGAGTGCCTTTTTTCTGTTGCTTAGAAAAGAAACAAAAAAAAGAAAGTCAAAAAAAGTGAAAGTTTCTCGTTTCTATTTGAATACAAATCGAAAAACTGAATAAAAGCTTCCCTAATAATGTAGCAACTACAAGTGTGTGTGTATATATGTATTAAATTATTATCATATACATATAAGATAAAAAAGATAAAAAAGAACGAGTCTCCAATAACCCGAAAATCAAAACAAAATCATCTGCATTATAAACATCTAAACGAACATCAATAAAACGAAAAAAGCAAATAGTTTAAAAAACAACGCCCGTAGAAATTCCTCTCTTCTTTTATCGAAACTACTCTCGCCATTAACATTTGCTCATCGTTTCATATGCGAATTCTCTCTTTCTTACGTATGCACTTGTCGCCGGTTTATTTTTACGTTTGACATTTTCTTGCTTAACATTTGAGAAAGAGAATTTCTTTATATGAAACATACAGAAGTACATATCGTACGAATTTAAGATTGCGGTATGTAAACAAACAAAAAGCTAAGTAAAATATTAATAAAATTGAAAATAGTATATGTAGATATATGTATGTTTGTAACTACACAAGTATGTAAATATAGTATATATATGTGTCAAACGTGTTCAAGCCTTAAACTGTTTAGAATATTTAATTATTAAAACTCAGAAAGGTTTACGTAGATATTTGAAGTTATGGTTTGTTAAAAGGTAACTATTATGTATGAAAACTTTCGCTTACACATAAACTTCTAGTCTACTGCTTAGGATTTCCGGCGTGTAAGTTTGTCCTTAGTGCGATATATGTCGCGAATCACTTCGTTTGACTTAAATTGTGTTTCAACTTCAGAACGCAGAAAATCGAAAGCATAGTTTTTTTTTGTGTGTTATATGAAGAATAGACCGATCTAAAAAATAGAACTCTAACGTCCTGGATAAATTATCCATTCTCATCATCATCAGTCACCATAAACACATACGTCTGTTTTTTTTTTAAATTGTCCCTTTATTTTATGCTGGAACTCTTAAAAAGGCAAAAATTGATCTAGAAAAGTGAACCTTGGCAGATATGTATCCTCAGACCAGCTCCACCAGATTTTATTTGCAAAGTAAAAGTGAAAAAAAAATATTCATACCAATAATCATCTATAGCCGTCTATAGGAGACATCTAGTCTCGTCACAAGTATTTCTCAGAAGTACCGAGCGAAAATAGAGCCATTCAACAAGTGATGCAATGACGACATTCGGTTAGAGGCGAGTAGAGGTTTTTCACTTGTTGTGCATCAAGATTAAATAAAATTGTATGCAAAACCCAAATAAATTGTAATTCGAACAAAATTTTCCAAACGCTCTTGTCATGGAGGAATTATGTATTAAGTTTAAGTTTAAGTTTTTTTTTTTTCTTTACAAGATTATAAAAACTTCTTAATATTTTTGATGAAAACATTGGTACCAAAATGTAAATTCATGTCTTAACATCCGTTGAGAAAGTTTGAAAATCATCTAAGATTTTAGGAAAAAAATATGCGAAAAAAAAGTGTAAGACTTCTGGGAAAATGCTTTTACGATGTCGTTATATTGCATAATCAACCAAGACAATATCAGTTCGTTTGCAAAAAAAATTTTATTTATGAAAATCTTTAGCAAACAAAAAAAAAAAAGAAAAATCAATAGTGCTTAAATGGTTTGCATGTTTCCGCTCTGGAAATTTCGAAGCCAAACATTCGCTGAACTCTGATCGACAAATCATTAATAATATTTTTTTGTTTTGTTAATCAAATGCACGGACCGATAAATTGATAGGAAATCTTAGGCTGACAGAGTTCTTAATAAGTCTTCACAAAGGTTCGCCATCATGGCAGCAAAAGTTGCGAATCGTGCAGACTGCGGACTGGTGGAATCCTGAGGATTTTTTAAACGGCCTTCCTTATTTAGTTTTTCGGTTATGGTTACAAAATTTCCGGGTTTATTATTGCGAAAACACCTTCAAATCATGACATGTTTGATAGCAGGGACATGTTGCAAATGCTTCTGAAGCCCCCTCTTCTTTTGACCTGGGTACAAACACATGTCTATTGCATCGGAAAATTTGAAATTTTCATCAATCCGAAGCACATCTACCCGATGGTCTATGGTCCATTTTTTATCTGTCTTTCCCCATTCTAGTCTATTTTTTTTATATCGAATTGTCAGTTTTGGTCACAGAATAGGCGCATCGTTCGGTGATTCGATAATTTGTGGTGCAATTAAGCGTCGATTCCGTTTAGAGGGAACTGTGATGAAATTATCCAGTTGGTTTATCATGGATTTGGGCCTACCGGAATTTTTTATATCTTCATTTTTCTCAGTTTCTTGTTTTCTAGCAACAATATACTGAATACCTTTACAAGAAATTCTGAGCTTTATTTCTGATTTGACGTTGTGACGTGTATTTTTTCTCACGTATAGTACAAATAGCGTTGCGCTCTTCAAGGGTAATTTGCTTGGGTTTTGTCATTTTCGGCGGAAAATATACAATCAAAATAGCAGTCGAAACAATGTTAATAACACAAACTTTTTGCGCAATGCTTAAGTATGGCAAAATAGGGTTCAAAAAAGTTAAAACTGCATCTGGCGTGTTAAGTCATAAAACTCGTATATCGTCAGAATGGTAAAATTTTTTAGAATTTGATGAAGATGGGAGGTTGAACCCTTTGTTTTTGTGTAAAGAATTGTAAAAAGTCGTAAAATTTAATTTAATTGCTCATTTTTACTGCATTATAGTCGACAATCTTTTGTTCTGTTAAAAAAGAGATGTTCCTGCAATGTTTTGGACGGTAGTGTACTATAGTCGATTTTCTATAGAAAGCTACGTATCGCTGCGCTACGCAAAGCCGGATCTGGTTGTAAAAGGTATGCAAATAGTTTTTCACTGAACTGTTTTTTTTTTTTAAAGCAATACAGTAGTTTGCCTGTAGATAATTGCTAAATTGTCTCCTCGATGTAAAATTACTCTATGTAAGCCTTAGGTACAATTTTCCCCGCTAAAGTATACATAACACACTCTCTTATCTGTCTAAACAGCGCTTGCATTATTATGGCAATAACCAAAGACTGGTCTTTTTTTTGCGTATAGTTTCAAAGACCATCTGCCGAAAGACCACTTCGTCAAGTGACGTTTACGGTCAAGATGCTTTGTCGAATGCTTCCGTTCTGGATGTTCTTCCCTCTGATTACTGAAAAAAATGGCTGAAATTTAAAAAAAAAATCGAGAGGGATCGTCACTTAAACAGCCCGATATTGTTAAGGAATAAAGCAATTTTAAATCATTTGTGTAAAGCTGGACACAAAAGAAATTATTACTGACAATGAAAAATAAGTGAAACACGTAAATGTTGTTCGCAATAACTCATGGTCAAAATAGGAGGACTTCAAAGGTAAGATTGAGTCCGCGCATAAGGTTATGCTATAAATGTGTGCCACGAAATTTGAAGGGAATCCTACGTTATGAGGTTTTTGAATGTGGTCAGACAATTGATTTTTATCTTTCCTATCATCAACTAATCAACAGTAAGATTTGAAATGAAAAAAGATGTGTTGCATTATGACAACCCAACAGCACATACTTCTATGATGATCTGGCAAAAATTGGGAAGTTTTCATGTATCCGGCGTATAATAGAGATCTTGCTACGTTCGATTATCATTTGTAGAACTCTCTTAGATTGAGTTTAAAAAATTATTGTGACAAATACTTGGCCCAGTTTTTCGCCGTTAAATCCTCTACATTTCAAACTTTTCAAGAAACGCCAAAAGGCTAAAAGCTAATAAGGGTCATTATATGCTTGAATAAAATTAATTTTGAATAAAAGAAAAATTTAATTAAAAAAATGTCAATAAATCTCTCAATACTTTTTCCTGAAACTAGTACATATTAAAATAAATTTGCATACGAATATAAGCAGTATAACACATTTTCTTTTCTTTATCATACATACTTCCATACGTATATTTTTTGATCAAATTTCCCTGCATAAAAAAAAACGGGAAAAGTGATTCATTCGTAAGTATCTTAACTGTGCAATAAGATGGCCTTTGTGTCACAAATATTCCTTGAGTCACATCTACTCATCCATTCAGGTGATTCGATAATTCTATGTAAAGTTTTCTCCACTCTCTTAACGGTTCCATCATTTGTTGGTGTGCCGGGGCGCTCAGAGCGGGCGTCGTCATTAACATATTTTTCGCCTTCTGTAGCACTTATAAACATTTTTTTTTTTGCTTAGAGTAGACATAGAGCACCTTTCCATACAAAATTTGCTACACATTTTTTGATCCATATTTTCGGTACGTAAAAATTGCCAGGCACACCAAAACACGTCTATGGCTAGTAATATCAACATGTGTTGGGGACATGTGTTTAAAAAAAAAAAAAAAAAAAAAAAAAAAAAAAAAAAAAACTGAATTGAATGTACGTAGCCCATGAAATTTCACTCATATTTTCTTTTTTTTTTAAGACAACTCGTCCATCAAAATCCCTTTCATTGTTCTTATATTCCCTTTGTTATACTATAAGAAGATTACAAGAACCGTAATGATCTGTACCGTTTGACGATCTCGTATGCATTTACATTATACGAAACCACAACAAAAAACTAATCGATATTTTTAATTCAACTTATTAAACGAAACCAAATTTGTTTGATTTCATAAATGAATGCAAAATTTAAAATTTTTCTTATTGTAAGTTCTCAATTATTAATTGTAAATTATTGATAAATATAGTATATGTTATGTTATCATTGTCCTTTGGAATAACATTTACAAGCTTTAGCATATTATTTTTCAAAATTGACGCTCTCACCTAATAATAAAGTTTTGTAAGTTCACACTTCAAAAAGTTCTTCTTATTCGGTTCAAGTTATTGTCTTGAATGTAAACTTATGCATAAACGTTTATTTATTGAAATTCTTTTATTTTGAAAAATTTAAAATTTTAGATATCATTAAGAACGATGCATCAACCACGTTTCATTTCGGCAGCGTCCATAACTCAAATCGCTCCACATCAAGGTAATATGAGGCCACCGATGCCACAATTGACGTCGCAGCGATCACAAACATTTACTAACGTAAGTAAAAAAGAAAAAAAAATTATATTTCATTAATTATTTGAAAAAATAAAGTGAAAGAAGATAAAAGGAATGGAAGAAAAAATGTTGAAAAATGTTGTTGTTGTTGATACATGTGCAACTGGTGACGACTATGGTATTTCCCAACGTATTTTTTCAATAAATAATGCGGCATAGACGAGGGAATAATAATGAGGCGTATAATATACAACTGAAACTTGACTATCGAAAATTCTTGACTTTAATTTACAGAAAAGCGATGGTTTTTCTTATTTTGTTTTTATACCCACTACCACCGAACGTAAGGGATAGGTTTATTTTGTCATTTTGTTTGTAATGCCCAGAATGAAAATTTGAAGATCTCACGCAGCATATGTATTCTCGATCAGCATCAAATTTAGAATCAATTTAAGCATGTCCGTATGTCCGTCTGTGTAATGTGTGTGTGATAAACCTTCTTCTAGCCGCAAAAATGAAGACGTCGGCTTCAAATTTAACAGAAACATCTTTCACATACGTTGCTATAGAAAATGGGCCAATTCGAAATGGGCCAGGCGACGCCTACAATATAAACTGAAAGTACGTTCGTTTTCTGGCTTTTTTTTGCTTTGACTGTCTTCCATGGTATTCCATAAAAATAGAAAAAACCTGTCACGCCCATCTATTAAAATTGAGTTTTCCCTTTTTTGTTTAAGCTAAAGGCGATGGATATAAACACATTCGGTCGAATATAATTTTCGTGTGTTTATATTAAAACTACAATGATTTTAATGCCAATCCAGATAGCTGCGGAAAACGTTTGCTACGAATTGTTCTATTTAAGATTAAAATTTTTCAAAACACTTTAAACATTGTAAGTTATGTTGCCCTTATCAAGAGACGTATCCTAAACATGTGAAATTGTTTGCAAGCAGATTATAAATTTTGAGTATTTAGCGCTTCTTCCTGAGCATGGTTTATTAGGGAATTTAATGCATTTGAGTGTGTTTTATAAAATATTAAACTCCTTGATCGCATTTGATATTTTAAAATTAAAATTATAAGGTTTTTATAAGGTATGTGTGTGTGTGTGTGCGTGTGCGTGTGTGTAATACGCAGACAGTAATTAACTGTGAAAAGTAGAATGCGTTAGTCATGGCATACAACTAACTGCATGTAATATATACACGTGTAGCTTGGATGCAAAGTATTAATAGTAGTTACACAATGCAATAAACCGAACTATATATTCACGTATTGTTGTACATTCGTAACGGAATGAGTTTCATTCAATAGTCATTTTATGCCGACAACTTTTAATTAATTTGTAAATGCGGGTTGTAATATGTTGGTCATCTGTACAAACATGCATAATATTTTGTATGCAAACATTTCGCCACATAAGTATAGTAAAATAACGCGCTTTAGCTTGGAGGTATATTAAATTTATTATGGTGTTTGTTATTTATAAAAAATGTCAAAAAGTAAATGGAGTTCTGATTAGCGTAAGATTTCGAACCGATGTCCGATTATTACTTACATATCGAATCGTTATAATTTCTTTATTCCATTCGATTCTAAATGGGGCAAAGTCTTCTCGTCTTTTAAAATGCAACCACTCGAAAAAGTTCGCTGCTTAACATTTGTTGATCTACGCCTGAAAGCGAAATTATTAAACTTTTGTATAGACTTGTATGGAGATATTTATTTTACGTCTCACACAAGCAATATTCAATCTTTCCGCCATTCCGATTCATCCAGTCTATAGGCTCGCCGTTAATCTTTAAGTTATCCATTAATTAATTAATTGATTCATTAATGTGAGAATATAAATTGTTTAGACGTCTTCGCCCTCTCGTTCGTTGGACCCTTGCTCATGCCTATAAATTTCTGAATAATGATACATACGCTGAATCAATGCCTTATGTCAAGATAAAAAAAAGAGGCCTAACCTGCCCACAGCTGTCTATATAATATGGAAACCTTACAAGATGTTTGAAATTTGCGTTCAAAATTTTATACATGTATTTTATTTTTACTTGAGTAATGTACGTAAATTTTACACATCCTTAACGCATATATATACGTGCATATAAAACTTAAACTTCATACTCAAGTTGGTTGTACGTGTTCAAGTATCTAAAAAGACGAAGAAAAAATATTTTGTGCTAAAAATGCGTAATCAGACATTAGATGCAAATTATGAATAAAAGTACAAAGAATACTGATATATATATATATATATATGTATATGTATATATATATATATGTATATATGTATACATGTTTATGTATATCTTTACTACTTGTAATATAAAGGAAATTTTATTTGTGTTAAACTACTTAAAGAAATCAATACAAATACAAACATGCATATTACGTATGTATGCCTATGTGTGGGTTCATCTTACCCATATGTGTTGTACATATATATACTTGAACTTCTCTAACTTGGTATAAATAATAAACTTTTCACCACAAGAGTTTATATATATATATATATATATATATATATATATATATATATGTGTGTCCTTATTATGCTTGAGTATAATATCGTATCGTAACCCTTTTAGCAGCACCCGAGCACCACTAATATCAATAAACTGCAATACTTTTAAGTGGGCGTTCGTTATGCTCACGTAATTGTATGTGTGTCTATGCGAAACTTTTAATTATCTTTTAAATTATTATTAATTGTTGATATTGTTAGCTTAAAAATGATATATGAGTTCAACAGTTGCCAACAACATGCAATTTAGTCATTTTCGTGTGGGTGGAGTCGTCGGCCATTCTTTTTCGGGTTTGTTTCCATAAGATTTTAAGTACAAGAAGACAAGAAAACAATAAAAATATTTATATTTTACTGAGTTCTTTTCTTTTTAAAACTACATTATTACTTCAACTATAACAGTACAACTATTCCAGTAGATGTGAACCACATTTGTTGCATATAATTACATAGAAAGTTTGAAAATTTGCGCTCATTTTGCTAATTCAAATGCAATGATACTTTTATTACAATACGACACTATCGCTTTGCCCACTTCGTTACGACTATTGGTCTGCCTTCTGCCGAAGATGTGAAAGTTTAACTGAAGTCTAGTCGATCTGCTAGAGCCAAAGTGTGACAAGCTCTCATCTAATGCTTGAATATCAATTAAGTTATCAGAAAAACAAGTGAATAGTGGGATTCAACATCCGACTCTTTCATGAGTTTTAACGTAGAATGCAATGTGGTCGCATTTTTACATCCATTAACGAAGGATTTGAATTTTCAGCTTCTAATAGCGAAAGATAAAGAAATTTTGTAAATTGTAGACATTTTCGATTAAATTAAAATTCTTTCTTCATATCATATTCCGTTGTTCACTTGTCTGCTTGTTTTGGTAGAACTCTCCCTGTCATAATAATTGAAAGGCAGCATTGAGCAGACCTGAAAAATAGGCGTCATCTAAATGCATCTACGGTAAATGAAATACCATAACTTGAAATTTATAACAGAGATATATTTCTCTCAAAATTCGTGGTTTTACAATATTACAATAGACGTTGTGATAAAATGTCACAGGCCTTTGTAAAAATAGATCCGATGGATCATCCGAATGCGTCCACATTTCACAGTATGTTTTACAGTTGTACCCTACATTTATCTTAAGACGGATATAAATTTTTTTTGAACCATTTGAAGGACTACAATTAAAATAAAAAAATTAATTATTCATATGGCAATAATTAAAAAATAACAATTTTATAACCGGATGCAGCCATTACATGCCGCACATAATATTTCACTTCACATTACAAAATATTATAAATTGGAAATTTCAGTTTTATTTTTGTGAGAAACTTTCACGGAAGGAAGTCTAGAATCACTATTTTCTTCAGTAGATTTATATGTCAAATTACTATTTTTAATCAGGCAAGTTCAACGTTTATACGTATAGAATAAAGCACAATCTGTAAAGTCATAGTAAAAATTAAATTATTTCAACTGAAATTATTTACAAGATCGTAAACTTCTTGAACTTCTTCAATACTTAGCATTCTTCGCATCACATTCCTTAACAATTAATATAATGTTTAACTTTTATTTCCCTTTTAAAACCCAATGCAATAGGATTACATACCACATAGAGCAATGTATACCGATCCACACATCATCGACTGAATGTGTTTTTATATGCATTAATTAAACAAACATGAAAAACTATTAGTCATTAAGTCAAAGCAGTAAGAAGTCAGAATTTCGTTCTGCTTCTTTTCTATTAACTATCAATAGACGTAAGATCTTGATAAGTTTTCATAACACGACACAATTTTATATATTTAATATACCGTAGGTTATTATATATATAAATAATTCCAATAGATGGGGGAGAAAGGGTTTCTATAGCCCATAATCATCCATCTGGATGTGGCCTTGTTTATGCTATATATTGACGATGAACAAGAAATTGACAAACTAACACAAAAAAAAAAAAAAAAAAAAAAAAAAAAAAAAAAAAAAAAGATTTCATCGTGTAACGCAGTCAATATGTCGTCTTTTTTGTCTCATCTCAATTCATTTACATGGCTGAGCCACTAAAACTGTTGTAATGATTTCGTTTTGGCCTACTTGAGTAAAGATTTATAACAAGAAAAGCCTGCCGGCCGCCATATCTTTTTCTTCTGTATTGTCTGCGTTTTTTTTCATATCCTCTTACTCATCCGTAACGCACATATGTAATTTTGTATGATTATTACTGGCAACATATGAGAACGTTTAACTGATGTCATGTGCTTGGCATTTTTAATGAATATATTTTGTCCTCTTCTTTTTCCTTTACCCACCACCCGGTGTGTGCGTGTGCCGTAAATGAAAATCATAAATGTCAGCTCTTTCGGTTTATTTACTTATTAAAGTGACCGATAACAGGATTTAATATAAAGAGATGAAAACGGAAAATCAGCATAAAATCGTTTTTAAAAAAGTAATTGAGGAGGAAACAAAAAGAAAGAAGAAATTAAGAGAAGATTATAAAAAAATGTCATAAAATATTGAAGAAAAACATGTTTTATGTTAGAATATAGAATATATGCTCTTTTAAGAACTTATAAGGACTCTTGTATTTCTATAGAGTTATAAACAAGGAAAACTATATTGGCATTGAGACTAATTTTGAATATGCATTACCCTAAAGTAATAAATGAAGTTTGAATAGGGGGATCGACTTAGATATATATATATATATATATATATATATATAGTCATATGTAGAAATTTATCATATTGAATCGATTGAAAGAAAAAAAAAAGTGTTTTTATTCTAAAATTTTATCTAAATTTCATATAAGAAATTAAAAAATGTAATTGAAACAAACAATTCATACCATAGAAATTCTACGGACACAATATTTTTTATCTGAAAGAAAGGCAAACTGTAATAATATTTAAGAAACGATTAAAATTATTTTAATCGGCCAAGTCCGGCTACTAAATTACTTTCACGAGCAAGCACGAAAACTTATATAAATTCGGTGTAATCACAATTTATATATCAAATTTCTATTACGGACCAATTTTTATCATGAAATATTAAAGATCAGATCTTCTCATCAAGCAAAGACCTATTTTTTATGAGAACACTTGTACAGGACGGGGTTCAAAAAATATATAGATCTACGTAGTTCAAATTTAGTACACCTACTTTTTATGTCAAATTACTATGAGGCTTTCATTTACATCATAAAATACTAAAAATTAAACTTTCTTATCGCATAAAGGCTTATACCTTCCATAAGAAAAGTTATATGGTATGTGGTTCAAAAAATGGTTCCATTCGATCCAAATTTTCCACATTTATTTTATATATCGAAATAGTAGTTTCTATATGTTTTTTCTTTATATATAAAGGATTTTCAGAATGAGGCGTTATGTGGGAAGTGGTTGTAAACAAGATACGATTGGATTCATTTTTAATAGCGTTTTTTCTTGGGCCAGGACACGTCATTACATAAGTTGAACACAGAAACATATAGACAGATAGACAGACAAGCCTAAATCGATTCAGAGAATGATTCTGTACAAAATGGTATTATAAAAGGTGTGTCTACCTTAAGTTCTTTTGGATCTGGATGTTGTACAATTCCGAACAAACTTATAATACTCCGTAACACAAGTGGTGTGGGTGTAACAACCTTTTTTTTCTATTAGTCATATAACATTTGGCTACGTATTCCGAAGAGTGGTACCCTTTGATATCTGTGACGAATGTTTGTGGCAATCTTTAACGGTTTTGAGGTATAAAATATCAAGCCTTATAGATACCTCCTTTTATTTTATAATATTGCATATAACATCTTTTGTCCAATCTTTTCTCTAGTGAGGCTCTATGAATTCTTAATCAATTATGTAGTAGTCATTTCAAAATTTTAATATTTTCTTACCGTTATTGTCCATATGGCTCTAATTTACTGATAAGCAGTCGAAGCTGTTAGGTTACAATGAGCATTAACATAAGTAAAATAATTAAAAATCCTACCCATTTCTTAGACTACTATAATCATTCTTATCATGTTTAGTGGTCCTTAGGGTGTACTTGAGTTTTTAGACGGTGCGCAAACGTCTTGGCTTCTATTCAACTCTGTTAATTTTTGTCTCATCCTAACACGTTTTACATGTTGCTAGGAATCTATGGGATTTGGCAAATGGTGAATGCTTACTGATGTGAAGCATTGCTTCTATTCATCTTTACGACACTAAGCTCCATATATCTCAATTTAAAAATTCGAAGTTGTATCGTCGGAAATGCGCGGAAAAGAATATATCTGACTTTTCGTAGTAACTTTTGCTTTACGTCTTCAAACGTGAATTGTCATTTTTCGCACACAATAACTTTGAAGCTGTTTAACTAAATATTTTGGCTCAACTCTACTTATTGCTTTTGATCGTTTCTGGTTTTACTTTCCCTCATCATTTGGTCTTTAATTACTTTGATTTGTTAAGAGTAGACAACGTTTTTGAATCCAAACATTTTGTTCTTCATTCGCCTGCGTCAGTTAGGAGATTGACTTTTGACCGAATTTTTTATAGATCCATCCAGCTGAGTAACAAAAAAAAATCCATGTCTTCATCTCTTAAAAAAGATGTGTTCTCGAATTTGTGTTGCACGATGAGCCTGCCCTTTGACCGATTTGGCCCATTTCCAATAGCAACGTATATGATGTTGCTGCCAAATTTGAAGCCGATATATTCATTTTTGCGGCCAGGAGAATATTTACCGCATACATTACGCAGACGAACAGATGAACATGAGTAAATCGATCCTAAATTTGATGCTGATCGCGAATATTTATACTTTGTGAGGCCTCTAAAACTTTCTTCTGGGTGTTGCAAACAAAATGACAAACTGTATATGTGCCTATCCTTCGGTGGTGGGTTTGAAAATAAATATTACGTAACAAAAATATCGTACTTAAATTCACCCTGAAAGGATAATTACGAGTGTGAATCGGAAAGATGCTCTAATCTGCCTCTCCCCCCCCCCCCCTCTCTCTACCTCTCTCTTTCTCCCCCTCTCTCTCTATCTCTCTCCCTTTCTCTCTCTCTCTCTCCCTCTCTCTCTCCCTCTCTCTCTCTCTCCCTCTCTCTCTCTCTCTCTCTCTCTCTCTCTCTCTCTCTCCCTCTCTCTCTCTCTCTCTCTCTCTCTCTCTATCTATCTATCTATCTATCTATCTATCTTTCTCATTCTTCCCACTTCTCTCTTTCTTTAGGCTAGATGTAGAAGAACATTCTTTAATGGAAGGTATTGTACACCTACACATTAGCATACAGACCAGTTATCATCTACAGTTCTCTAGCACATGATTTTAATTAATGTCGCCTGTTCTTTCCAAATATAACAAATAACTGTGAAGGATTTCAGCTGAGATTGTAAGCAAGTAAGAGATCGATTTTCCACAGCTTTCTTCTCATAAAAACAAAAAAAAAACAAAAAAACAAAAAGAATAAAAAAGGAAAAAAGAAATGGTTGGGAGAACAAATCTTAAGTTTGGGAAGAGATTGACTTTCATCTTTAACTCTCCACATGAGAGCATTAATTAAAATTTAACTGCTATTAAAAGCGTGCATTCAATGATTTTTCTGCTTAAAATGTTGTTAATTACACCAACAGCGCTAACTTGAAATGATGTGCCATTTTTCCGTCAGTATAATCGGTAACGTTGGTCCGCTTTTAGAAATGTTTTTAAAATTGTCTTAACATATTCGCAATTATAGTTAGAAGGCTGTGTAGATTAACATTAACAAGTAGAGTGAGTACTCTAAAAATGTAGATGAGCTAATAACAATTCTAACAATTGATTGATTTTGTTATTAATTATCAATGACATTAAACTAAACTAAAGACAAAAATTTGTTTCTCTAAAATCTAAAATCAAGAATTACAAGCAATCAATATACTTGTGCTTACATTATTTTAAAGAGAATAATTTTTTATGCTTATTATGACTATTATTATTATTGTTGTTGTTGTTGTTATAATTTATTTATGATAAAAATAATTTCCTAGTGGATGTTTAAGTACCGGATAGAAAGAAATCTTTTTAAGAAAAAATCTGTCGTCATCAACAAGATTTTTGCAACAGCTGCTTTAATAATTGTGTTTGTTGTTGTTGTTGTTATTATTTTTGTTGCGGCTGAACAATAAGAACTTCCGGTTCTTATTTACGGCACGCGCATGTCTCGATAGCAATGATGGAAAACACAAAAAAAAAAGAAAAACAAAATATCTCTGTAAACTTAACTCAATAGTTTTGGAGAAGTCATGCGCGTTGCTTACGAACGAAACTTTAAAATGCCGGCTTTCAAAAACGAACAATTATGCTGTTGCACGAGTTTGATTTTTTGCTTATATTTTTCTTTCTTTCTTTCTTTTTTCTAAATAATTATGAGATATTATGAGCAAGAGTGCAGTCGGTACCTGCACTGCACATAAAGCACAGCACAAGTCTCCACATTATGCAGACACTTGCTATGTTAGTGTTATACAGTATTCGGCATATAAACGGCGGTAAACCTTAGTCAATGTAAAATCTCGATTACCATTCGCATAACGATTGTCAAGACAAATTGAACACGCAACTCGCAACCAACGCGAAGAAACAAAAAAAAAATATTCTGCTCTTTTTATCTCCATTTCAAACCGTGTGTGTCACTGTGAGTGTGTGTGTGTGTGTGTGTATGTATGCGTCTGTGGCTGTGTCTGTGTTTGCATTCTGTGTTTGTCATACTGAAACTATTAACAAACAAAGAAAAAAGGAAAACAAATTTACAACAGCCATCAAGTTACTATTTGGTAGACAGTCACAATACAATTGTTAACCAGCGTTTATCAGCTTATACGCGTTAACCGTATTATTATTCATTATTATTATTATCATCAACAGCATTAACGAGTTAAGTAAAAGTGAGCATTTGAGAAAGGAGAAACGTAACTATCAAACGATATTTCTATTTGTTGCCTCGATGTCAGTATTGAACTAACAACTTGCTGTTAATAAACTGACTTACCGTCTAGCCAGCTGGCTGGCTGGATTTGACGAAGTAGTAAGTGTTATAAGCAAAACCTTAAACCGGAAATAAACGCCATGTTGACTAATTAACATTATAAATACGCGTGTAATTGTATGTGTACGTATGCAAGCACACGTGCCTCGTTTTATATACCGTTTAAAGTATGTTTAACTATCGTTGTGTTTAAAATTTCATATAAATGAGACCGAAATAATTCGCTTGTTATTATCGTTACTATTATTATTATTACTATTATTTTCTTTGAAACTGTGCTTCGATACACTCTAACAAGTAAGAGTTTAACGAGAAAGAAATTAAAACACTTCAAGTTTGTTATTACTAGAAACGTTGTTGTATTAGTTAACCAGAAGAAAACCATGCCTAAAGAGATAGAAATCATTTTCTGAAAATTATTACGAGTAAAAGAAATAGAAACCTGTCCATCAATAAATCCGTCATTGCTGTTAAAAAAGAAAAAAAAAAAGGAAATCATTTCAAGCAGAATTTATTAACTTCAATCCAAATCGATTAACTACAAAAACAATAAGTAATAATAACAACAACAATAAAATAAATTATGTAAATCAGAAAAAAAATTCATACATACATAGATATGTAAACACACACACGTGTATTTATATATATATATATATGTAAATATAAATATATGTCAATATATATATATGTACATTTATATATATATACATTTATATATACATACATTTATGCATATATATATATGTAAATAAACAAAAGCGTTGTCTAAATTTTTATCCGTGTTATTCAAAGTTTCTAACAAAATATATTTTCTCCTCTTTTTATTTTTTTTGGCATTCAAGTTTTAGTGCAATTTATTAAAGCTTAAAAGTAAAAATTGAAACAATAATTCCTTAAAAGTACGTCACATCGTAATTCCTAAAGAAAAAAAAAAAAAAATAAAAAACTAGTTAAAAATAATTATATGTTTTTAGTCAAATTTAACTTAAATGTTAGTGCGAGCTGTTTGTGTATAGAAAAAATATTAAAAACAAAAGCAGAAAACCAAAAGTCAGACAACGGTTATAAAGTACAGTTAACCGACCAAGAATTCTCTTTAATTATAATCCGGCTTTCCAATTCAAATGTAAACTAATTCCATGTGTTTAAGTAGTAGTGCTTTATGTGGTATTTAATAGTTTAAAGTTAACAAAAACTTAAAAAGAAAAAAAGGAAATAAAATAAATAAAATTACAAAAAACAAATTTAAAAAAAAAAAAAAAAACAAAAAAAACTTAGTTGAATTTAATAAAAAGATAAAATCAAGGCTGCTTTTACTAATAATAATCTTTATAGAATTTTTTTCCTTTAAAAGAACAAAACAATAACTATTAAAGTAATAAAATACTATTAAAAAAATGAAATAAAATAAAATTGATTAAACAAAATCAAAAGAATTTAAAAAATATTTAAACAACGATAACGAGACCATTTAAGAAAAAACGGAAGAAAAAAAACAAAAATTAAAAGCTATAAAACTAAAAACATACATCTCTAAACACATTAAAACAAAAGGAACTAAAAAAAAAAAAAAAAAAAAAATATAATAAAAATAAATAAACTTTAAGAAGAATTTTAAAAATAAAATAAATCATTTTTAAAAAACTAAAATGAATTATAATAAAAAATGAAACCGTAAAAACGAAAAAACTCACAACACCGAAATCTAAAAAAAAGAAAGAAAACAACTAAATAATTTTTAAAATAATTTCAGTGTTTTCTCATACCTTAGACATTCAAACAAAATTCGAAAAACCTGAACATTATTAAACAGTAAATTCATATTCTCCCGTGCTGTAGATTTAGATAAAAGGATTTTTGTGAGAAAATATTTATGATCATTAAAAAATTGTGTTATTATTAAAACAAACAAAAAAAAAAAAAAAAAAAAAAAAAAAAAAAAAACAATAAAAATAAAAACTTGAAAAAATAAAAATAAAAATAAAAAACTTGTAAAGGTAAAATTGAAAAAGAAAATTTCATCTGTTAAGTCATTTCGAAATATCTGTTGAAGTCAGCAAGAGACAGGCTTTGCATAGTTTTGGATAGTTTTTATTAGTTAGTTAATTAGTTAGTTTTAGCAGTCCCACTTTTCCTTGGATCTTGTAAATATATTTCTTCGAATCTTTTGCATTGTTATGTATTGTTTGAAAACATGATCTGAGGTCATCGACTAAAACCATATATTTCTCTTTCTTTCAGTGTTTGCGATCGCAAACGAATCGTTATCAACTCAAACTAAACAAGAGTGCATAACATGCACACATATGTATAATGTTTATAGGATTTTTGACATTCTAATATTTTGATATTTCTAATTAATTACAAACCCCGAAGAAGATATTTAATATGCTCAAAATTCTTCATGTCCATTTTTATTTCCAAGCAGTTGCTGAACACCACAAAAGAGAATTTTGTCTACTCTGAAGGAAAACTTTCAGTTTCATCTTCAGTTTACTTATCAGCGAAATTTATTCGTTAGCTTTACTAAATATATTTAATTTTTGTTATTTTTCAATTTTCTTTGTTATGTTTCTTAAGGTCTTTAATTATTATCCATCGAGTTATGAAATTTATAATAGAAATCATTTGAAGTCTTGTCTCGGATTCATTAATTAATTTCAAAAAATTCTGAAAAATGAAGTTCAATGAAACCAACTGCGACAATTTTCAGATCATAAGCAAATAATATATTGTTCATTAGCCGTGAATCTGGACTAATTTTGCATTAAATCTGCTTACAGATATCTGTTTTGTTTAAATCTAATTTTCTATTATTTAAATTAATTTGTACCCTTACGATCAAATAATAAAAAGAAGAAGCAATAAATTTCAATAAATTAAAATTCTTTAGAGTTCGTGTCTCACTAAACTTTAAGATATTTTCCCTACTGATTTTCCAATTTATGTACATCATTATTACCTCCTTGAAAATACTCCCCATTTATAGTTTATACAATAATTGCTTCATATCATGAAAATCGTTTACTTACATTGATTTTTTTTATGATTATATATAAATGCATGAAAATCGAAATGAATATGATGGATACTCTAGCAATTTTGTAATTTGTTTAATTTGATCACTGACATATCGCTTGCGTAAGCTTACTAAAAACCATGATTTTCTTTCTTATGTTTCGATTTTTTTCTGAACTTTATCGTGTAAATCATTCTGGAAATCCCTTTTGCATCAAAAAAAAAAAAATATCCTCTATTCCTCTTTGATTACTTTAGAATTAAGTTCACAACGATGAACCCATGACGTGCTCTTAGGTATAAATTGACGTAAACAGTCAGTTTTATTCTTTTAAAAAAAATGCTGATGGTGAAAAAATCGAATCGATTCGATTTGAATTTATGGGGTCTTCTGCTTTCTTATACGTTTAATTGATTTAAATTATTCATCGAAGTACCCATGAAACAGACGTCTCTGTAACGTCATCTAATCCATGTCATCTTTCAAAGGCGATACGGGAAAACAGATTTATTAAATCATTTGTAGGATGATTGCTATTTTTAGATTTATTGGCGTAAGCCATTATCAATAAGTTATTGATATAATACAAGACCGATTTATATAAGAAGTATTGTCCTGTAATGCGTTAATTATATTCGCGAGAATGTTTGTCTTTTTAAATGCATCCCATTACCACAGGATTTCAAGTTCAATGTCGGCTGCGAGCAAAAAAAAAAAAAAAGAAAAGAGAAGAAAAGCTATTGCATAGCGCGGTTTCGATACTTTCAAAATTGATTAATGTTTCACATTTAAAATTTAAATATCTAGCTTAAGTACGACTTTCTGTCCAATAACAATTATCAGACCTTTCTTAAACTATCTAAGAGATAAACGTACGTGGCACATGAAATCACATGAAATACAATTAATTATGTGGAGATTTGGTAACTGCTGAAGCACTTTAGTTTAGTGTATTTGTATGTTGTTTGTGAAGCAAATAAAAATTAAGTTAAAGTGTCACATTGGAATTGATCGCTTTATTTTGGATTAGAAGTTGCAGAAATTCTACGCTAAAAGCACTTGTTATAGCCTATTGGTTGCATGCTTTAGATCTAGACAAAATGTATTCCAAAGAGATCAGTGTAAGGGTGAGCATATGAAAGTTTTGATTTATAATCCTATGTAATGCCATCCTCCGTTATTGGGAGGATAGGTAGGTAACTTCTTTGAAAAATATAAAACTGATCTCTATTGGTGAAAATGATGTTCGATCCTCGAATAGACCTGTGTAAAGAATTGAGCAAATTTCAAAGGCGAAGAATCACGTGAGGTTATTTGCAATATCTGTAAACGATAAATATCGATCGAATTGATTTAAAGATTTGATTTCATTGCCAGATACCAGCGAGAATACGATCAAAGTCTTTATAATAAAATTTTTCGTCGACTGCTACAGCGAATGCATACCTTTGTCTACTCTTAATTCTGCAGTGATTCTCCGGTGATTTTTCGACGGTTTTTTATTTGTTTACTTTATAAAAATGTAAAAAGATAGCAGCGATTGAATAAAGTAGAAATTCTTTTCATTTCATCAAGAAGCTCGTTATGTTGCAATTTGTGAAATTTTTTCGCGATACAAGCAGTAGCATAATGTTGTTATGCTTTCCTTCTTTTTTTTCAGACCCTAAAGAAATGGTTTGGTTGAGACACAGTAATCTTTTTGTTTTTATATATTTTAAAGTTAAATTCAAGTTGTTGCAACTAAATAACATTTCCTTCGATATTTAAGAATCTCACATAAGTTATAACTTAACAACTTTTTGATATTCCTGATCGAACTAATTTCTGACTTTCAATTATTAATAAACATTTTTTCACACACAAAAAGGATTGACTTATAAGACGAAAAAAAAAAAAAAAAAATTTAGGAAAACCACGTATGCCTTATTGTTATCGAACGGTATTTTTAGGTGGTACATTTCACAGTAAGGAAGCGGTAGACAGGAGTATCTATTTTCGAAATTCCTAATTTTCGTTCAGATAGGGGATTTGGTTAGTAAGTTTGGTGATGTTTTATGTTAAAAATAGATTACACGTCAGTTGACATAAAAATTACTTCGCTTCGATATTGTCCAGTCATCAATTAAGTAATTCTATTGACTGATTAATTATTTGCAGGATTTTAAATTCGTCTCAGGACTTTATTATTACTTATCGTAACATCAGAACTTAACGATATCTTTTTAAGAAACTAAAGCAAAATTCTCAAAACACATAAGATTCGCCGCAATACTAAAGAAAGGAAGAGAAGCAAGAACGTCAATGAGTGATGTTTTTTTTTTTTAAAAGCTTTTGTTGAAGGAACTTTTTAGCCTATAATATAATTAAATTGTACATAAATATAATTACATCTTCATAAGAAATAGAATAAATTTATTTAAACAAACATAATAATAAAATTACAATAGAGCTGATTTTTATGATAAACAAATCCTCTGTTCTAAATGTCAGCTAAAAACATCAAATATTTTGCTATTTGCATTCGCATTCGCATTTGCATTCACTTTCATTCGACACTATCATTAATATCAAGGCCATATAAAGGTTGTCGTATATCACATTTCATTAAAATACATGAAAACATTACGCGGAAGTACCAGGCAGGGGATGTAATTAGTTAATGATATTGAATTGAACTTTATTGTGAATTTTCTTAATACAGATTTTCGTTTTCTACTACAATTGTTATTTAACAAAGAGAATTTTTTACATTTTTCGTATCTGCTTATGGTTTTTTGGAAAAACGTCTTCTTTTAATTAGATACTAAATATGACTTCAAACTTTTCAGTTTTGGTATTTCACTTAGTTAAGTCTACTAAAAACAAACAAAAAAAAGGGAAAAAAACAAATAAAATTATTAAGAGTACAAATAAGTTTTTGTTGTTTCACAAAAGATTGCTCCACTTGAAAGTTTTCCTGAAGTTATCAGCTGTAAAGCGTAACATCGTAGGTTTGGTCATCTGGTAACAATACAACCTCGAAGCATTAGCGACCATGTAGCAATATCACGTAATTAATTATACATATAATTAATTTTGAAAAATTTTACTTTTTGTGCTTAACTCTAACCACTCCCAAGTGTCGCCGTTAACTCTTTACGAGCGATGAACAATAGTTGTGTTAGGAGGATATCCACAGCATAAATAGCTATTATACAGACTAAGCGAATCAATATCATGTGCTATAGAGCTAAATAGGCATGGCATTTGTGGCTATTTGTGACGATCACATATATAGAGTCCATTATGGTTTTTTCCAACTATAAATGGAACCATCATTAGCGAACGCTATCAGCACTAACTGATGAAATTAGGACGAAAAATTGACATAATAATAGTTTCCAGTACAATGAAATTCCATTCCATATAGCAAAAGACTCCAACAGAACGAAACTTTACTGGCAATGAGCTGGAATATGCTGTACTTCCCGTTGTAATCAGTGCACCTTATCCTTTCTGATTAAAACTGCTTACAATCGATTACATTTTTTATGGTCGAGTGAGACTTCCCATTCTTACAACGATACACCGAAAAAGTGACTGTTTTTGTTCACAGCCTGCTAATGGTAGTTGACTCTCCTTTACGACATTCATATTTTGTCTAAAAGATAAAGGAATTGACAGGTAGTGGAGGGCAATACTTTGAATAAAACGTAATGTACCTTTCTTTCACAATAAATTTCTAATCTTTGATAGAAAACGGCAGAAACTTTTTTGTAGCCTTTATATATATTGCACTGTCGTGTTTTTTATACTCACAATCTTTATCTTAAAAAACCCAAAGAAAAAAAAAAGGTAAAATTTTGCGACTATTCTGTAGACATTGTAAGATCTCCTACGGGATATATGCGAAGGTTTCTATAGTTTTGCCTTGTGTATCTACAAACATATCTCTTTTTTTTTTTGCTTTTTAAAATAAAGATTTTCTCATATTATATTGCACAGTAGGCGTGTTCTGAATAATAACATTTCAAAGACTCCTGGAAACATAATAATAACTATATTGATAGATAGAAATATTTGTGCAAATTCCCATGAAATTCTCTGAAAAGCTTAGTTGTTTTAAATGCTTTTAACAAAAAACAAAAAACACAAAAAAAAAAAAGAGGAATGGCTTTATTGAACTTAGTTTATAACAACTGCTTTCGTGCTTGAGCTTATGGTGGTCGCTAATTTTTTGCTTAATATTTTTTTGGAATCATCAAATATTTTTTAAGCTTTTACTTGTGAAGTCTGCTTCTTAGGTGTTTTCCGAAATATATTCAAAACGTAAATACAATTGAGTCCTATATATGAACTGATTAGATGAATTCAGAAGTTTTAACTAACGGCTATAGTCATTAAAGTTTCCTCTTTTGAACTCTCCTAGTATTGAGTTCTATCTTTATTCCATTTTCTAAGGGTTCCATATTTTTTCTTAATTTCAAAGACCCACAATTTTGATGGCTAAGCAACTTGATTTTAATTTGATTCGTATTGTTCTTGTCATTCTATTGTTCGATAATTTTTTTTTAAATTTTTAAACGTTTCATAGAAAGACTTCTTATGTCATCCAAGCTATGTCATTCCAAGCTGTTAGTAAACTACCATAGATTGCATTTTGTTTTGATTCCTTGTAGATATTTCTCTATATTTCTGTTTGAGAAATTTTTGCCTATTTTCAGGGTTTTTTCGTTTACCTCCCTCAGTGGTATTGGTGTCATATAATATAGTTTCTTCTAATATTTTTTATTATTAATTGGACGATTTTTTTTCAGAATTAGTGGTCGGTTAATGACTTAAAAACATAAAAATAATAAAACTAAATAATTTGTGTTCTGTGTGCTACCGTAAAATGTTTAAATAAAATTAAATTTAAATTTTCATAAAGAAAAAAGTTTTTAAATTAATATCATCGAAAAAATTCCTATAAAAGTAAAAACAAAGAAAAAAAACCTTAAAACTTAAAGCGTTGAAATTGAAATTTTTTAGTCTATTTGAAAAGTGCCAAAAAGAAAACCATTAAAATTGCGTCTATAAAAAGGAAACAGTCACCCATACTAATAATACCAACAGCTGAAACGGTAACATCACTACTACCACCACCACCACCGCCACAAATAACAACAGCGTCAACGACGGCAGCTGCAACAACCATAGCGGCAGCAACGACAACAGCAATAACAGTAAAAGGAACAAATATAATAAAAGCAACAAAAACTGTGCCAATTACCACAGAGTTCAGACCGCAGAAAACAACAGTTGTTACAGCATTGGTGTCCTCGGCAAACACTAATTCAAGTACTGCTTCCCATACAAGTTGTACGATAAACGCACCTTCAATTCACGTAACTTCAATAAGAAGAAAAACAACGACATCAGCAACAACAGCAATAACAGCAACGACAACAACAACAACACCAACAACAACAATAACAACAAAAATACCAACGAAAATAACAGATATTAAGACATCACTTGATAAGAATTCCATATATTTAGGAACAACTTCAGTTCCTGAACGCGTTACTGCTCCAGTTACTTCTTCTACTGTTGCGACTACAGCGGCATCTTCCTTATCAGCGTCTTTAATAATAAATAACAACGCAACCGATACCAACCCAACAACGACTATTATTAATACTGTTAGTACTGTGTCTGCTGGTCTATCTGTAACAACAAAAATTATAACAACAAGAACACCAATAACAACGACAACAACGACAACGACAACGACAAAAACAATAGCCTTGAAATCCTTTCCTTCGAGTCGTTCATCGGTAACAGCCACAATTACAACGGCCGCCACACCCTTATTTTATACGTGTACATCGGCATCGACATCTTTAATTGCTCAACCGCCACCTACAAAAATTTTTAAAACGGATCATTTGTGTGTGAACGCATACGGTTTGCCCGCTGTTGCCGCTGCCCCCGCCGGTGCTGCTACTGTTGGGCATCCTTGCGTTTATTGTGTTATACCTGTTGTGGTAAGTGTGGCTCTGTGGCACAGCGTATGTAATATATTTTTTACCTTTTCTTATATTACAATTGATATTCAGTAGCTTAGCGTGTATAGCGAAGACAAAAAATTTGTAACCGTATGCAGTTTTGTTTTCGAAATGCATTTAAAAATTTTCAACTTTTCTACATTTCTAGTAAATAGAAATTACGTTGTGTGATTAATATTTTTCTTTTTGTTTTTTTAAATAAATTTATTGTTTTTCTGTTTACCATCACAGATCTTATATGAAAAAATATATATTTTTGCTCAATTATTGTCATTAACTTGAGCCAGCAAGTTACCCAGACATCTAATCGCCTTTTCTGTTTTTTCTTTTTTTTTAATGAAATTTTGAAACAAGTGTGTCAATACGGTGTTTCAATTTCGTAACAAAGTCATTGTTTAGGGATTTATGTTGCTAAAGTGTCACAATGTATTTTTTGTATTTTAATGACAGTTGCGTTCCGTGTAAATATTGCATAAAATAGTTTAAGGATTAAGGGTAAGAACACAGGCTTTTAAAATTTACACATCTTGCAATACCGTAAACCAAGAAATAGAGCATGAAGATCTAATTTAATAAATGCATCTAAAGATAATATATATCTCGATCTGATATGATTTAAGTATAGGCCTTAATATAAGACCTCAAAAGAAAGTGTTCTAGAAGCAGAGAAAATTAAAAATTCTCTTTGCTTTTATCGGCATTCGTTTTAAGATAATATGAATATTTTATATCATATCAGAATATCGCATTATAGAGTCATAAATTTTTGTTGCTAAAGATCTACAAGAGACGCGAGAGAAGTTATGCGGAGTTATACTATTTATTTATTGCTAATTTTCAAAGTGTATATTATAGAATTTTTGTGAATTAGAAAAAAAAAATATAAAAAATTCATAAACATATATAAATTTTTTCCAAAAATTCCATCAATTCTTTATTGAAAGAAATTTTTTTACTGTTTTGTAATCTCTACGATCTTTAAGATCCTTTTTAAATATTATTCTTACAGATTTTATTTTATATTGCGGCAAATTACTCAAATGTCATTTGCTACTCAACTCATATCTATGCTAACGCTACTGATAAATCGAAATTTAATTAAACGTAATCTTGTTTTTATAATAAGTTTGTGCGGGGATTAGCTCGTGCATTGCAAGAGCTTTTAAATTGTCCCTAAGGGTTAATATCAATTTGCGTTTTATTTTCATTTTTTTTATTTTTTTACTAATTTAAACACTCACCCAAAAAATATCCATAAGTGATATAAATGATCATGATGGCGAAATTTTAAACGATTCCAAATGAAAAATGGTTGATTTTGCGAATTCGTAAAGTCCTTTTTCTAATATATATACTTTAAGGGCACTGTATAATTTGGCAAAGTGGCAAGAAGCGATTGAAATAACAAAAAAAAATCTTGGGAAAAATCCAGCTTCGAAAGCTTTGTTTATAAAGCACGCATCGTATACCAAAACTAAAACGAAAATGAAACTTGAAAACTTCCAAGCTTGTCTATAATTCTGTTGATTTTCGCGACTTTCATTCGATTTTCTTTCTTTAGTAAGCATCGTAGGATTTTTTCCAGAAATTAAAATATGTCGAGCGATTTTTTATATTTAAAATTAAAAAATTTTCAAATCAATTTTATAAAAACTTTATTCACTAGATTTTAATTTGTTGTTCCCGATGCTAAATTGTCATCTCTAGCGAGATAGAGTCAGAACGAACTCAGCAAACTAAGGACTACTTTATGTAAACTGTTACATCTCTATTTTATTTTCAAAAAAACTGAAAATTTTTATTTTATTTATCTTATGTTCATGTATAACAATAAATCTTTTCATTTTTTTTTTCTTTTATATATATATTTTAAAAAATAGCATTATTTTTGATGAAACCCGGTGATGGGCAATTAGTTGTCATAAATGAAAAATATTTAGTTCTTTTTATTAATTTTCAAAGCATTTCGGAAATTTTTCCTTTTGTTTTTTACCTTTATCACAATTTTATGTCTGAAGAAAATTCTTAGCAACACTTTGCTAAGTCTTTTGTTTAGTCTTCTGATAAATATTTTTCTTTTGTTGCCCTTAAGAGTAACTGCATCTATGATTTTAACATTTGAAAGAAAATACGATATATAATATATCGGTTAATAATTACCAGAACTGATTCACATATGTCTCTAACAAGCAGAATGCATGCCCAAAAGCGGCAATTATACCAGAAAATTTCATGAAGAAAACCTGAAAATTACTCTCCATAGTCAAGAAGTACAGTTGCAAGAAACAGATGACATCCTACATATATCAATCGGGAGTGCATTTACTACCTTGCAAGAAAATTTGAGCATAAGGAAGTTGTTTTCCAACAAATGCGGTGTATCGCTAGTCGGTAGTTACAATGCATGAACTGAATTTCGGATTGTCTTCCCAATCATCATATTCTCACGAGAATAGTATCTATTTACAAATCTTAAAAGTACATAGTAGGAAAGAGGGATTTTCTCTTTTTGTATCAGATAATGAGGTGATTATAGAAACCGACGCATATTTTGAGTGCCGTGACAGATCTTTCTACACCAAGCATGAATATTATATTCGGCTATGACGAATCTTTTATACTCACCAGCTTTATCTTGAAAAAAGGTCGAAAGGACTAATACTCTATAATATTCGGTAGGCATGGCAAATTTTTTCTATTTTCATAGAACATCGTGGATATTTATTATTACATAGCTTATGAATAGTGAACAAAATACCCAAAAAGCATAGATGTTTTCAGCTTATGTTATATCGTAGGTGTGTCCTGTGACGAATGTGCCCTATTTTCAATATTTAGGTACGTGCAAGGACTTCAAATGTTTTGCCTAATTTGATCCAGAGATATTAGACATTACACACATTAACATACAGAGACTTCGATAGACGGACAGACTGACATTGGTGTATTCCAAATTTGATACTGATCAAGAATATATATATATATACATTTTATTGAGTTTCTGAAGCTTCTTTCTTGACATTACAAGCGATGTTCATAAAAAAATTATATTTCAATATTCTTTTATGTCGGGTGCACGTGGTCGACCCTTTCCGCTTTTCTACAGATACTACAGGAGAGTTAGCCCAATAAATATGGAAATTTTTATAGTTGTATCTGTTATAGAAAAATTTGAACCAGTTTCTTTTAAAAACAGGCGTGCTTTCAGTTTACGTTTTACCGCATACATGTGCTTTAATCGATTTATCCTATTTTCAATACTAACTTTCTTGCAAGAACTTCCAATGTTTCTGTCAAACTTGAAATAGATATCACCGTTTTTGGGGCTTGGGGGTTGTTTACCACCAACGAATAAACTTACGACGAAAATGGTTAAATCAATTTTAATTTGATGTTGGTCAAGAACTTAGGGATTCTCTGAAGTTTCTTTCTACATGTTGCAAACAAAATGACAAAATGAATATACCTCCAAATATTATATGTTATTATATATTATATTATATATTATATATAATGTTACCAATCTCTTCAAAAGCTGCATTCAGGTAAACGGATTGTCAAATACTTTACACGATAAACGAATATTTTAATGAAAAAGCTCAATTTTCGATCAAAACAAAAGGTAGTCTTTTATTAATAAAAAAAGAAAGATTGAATTAAACCGAAACTATCGTGGCGCGTATCTATCTTTCAATTGTTTATACCCACCACCGAAGGTGAAGGATATATTTCTTTTTGTCATTTGTAACTACCAAAAGGACACTTCGGAGACCCCACAAGGTGTATATATTTTTGATCAGCATCAAATTTAGAACCGATTTAAGCATGTCTGTCTGTCCGTTTGTCCGTCTCTCTGTCTCTGTAATATCTGTGGTAAACATTCTTCTGGTTGCAAACATGCAGATATCGGCTTCGAATTTGGTAGAAACATTGAAAGTTCTTTCATTGCCACGCCCACTTATAACAATTTCATTTTTTTTTACTTTTTTAATATAAGGATGGTGAGTATAAAAGTCACAGCCGAATATAACTTTCTTACTTGTTATTTTTGAGATATTATAGAAAAAATTGGATGAAATAAATAAAAATGATTGTAGTTAGACTTCAAATAATTTTAAAAAATCGTGTTTCGAGAGGAACACCTTGAAAGTTTTGAAATTTGTTGCAGGAATGTTTTTTTATTACAATAAATTTTTTTATTATTTCCTTCACTAGTCTCATCATAGTCAATATTTGTCCTTGTGCTCTTTGCTCGAAGATTTTGTTCTCGAATGTACTCATATTTCGTCATCTATCGAAGACAATTTCGCATATTTTACGCTTTATGTTGTGCGAATTGATAGAGAAAATGGCAGGGAAGTGTATAAATTATCAGCGAAATTCGTAGTTAATAACAAAAACTTCATTCCAAGCTTTTGATTTCTTGTCTGAATTCTCTCTCTCTCTCTCTACTGAAGGTTTTTAAGTTGATCTCAGCCTTGTATGTGCTTGGAGGTCATTTTGATGAAACCACACGAACTAATTTTTGTTCACGAATACTTTTAAATGAACGTAAACACTTTTTAGAGACATCTGTTATTGAGTCTAGAGAAGTTAAAAGTAAGATATTACCCTATACCTTAACAGTAAGGATTCACTTACTAATTGAAATATTTCCGACGATGTTTGAAGAAAAATTCGAAATATTAAGGAACAAAATTTTTTACAGATAATGAAAAATTTTCCCCACAGAGAAAGAAAGAAAAGAAAGTTCAAAGTCTCTATCAAGCCAACAAAAAAAAAAAAAAAAAAAAAAGAAGAAAAATATGATTGCTTTTTATGATTAAGACGTATATAAATGTACCCGTAGAGTTTCAAAACTGCATTCAACTTGAAAGATATTTTAGTTCATCTTGTAACGAAACAATCACATGATGTGACTAATGGCATGTTGTACGACCGGAATTTAACTTTAGCGGATTTTGAATTAATCTTTTTCGTTTTCGTAATGCTTATTAAAGAGACAGTTAAGGTTTGTGAATTTGTATATAGTAGAGATTTTAGAGGTCGAGTTAGAAATCCAACGTTGGCAGAAATATATTTTAGCTCATCAAAATTGTCCGGCAAAGCGAAGCGGTTGCAAATTTCTTATATTCATCGATAAAAATAAAGTTATTCTTTGACTAAGAAAAAAAAAAGGCAACAAGACTAGCACTAGCAACTAGGACTATCGGCTCTATTTTAAAAAAAAAGAAATAGACTTGGTGATTAGAATAAAAAAAACAACTTTTTAACGAGTGATTTTTTTTTGTTTTGCTTATCATAGCTAAACTATGTGGTTGATTGATTTTAATTCTTGTCCATTTTCGATACTACGGAAACAAATACATTGAAATTCAATCGTCGAATACCGTTTAATATTCGACTATACAACTTATTATGAGGTAACTTTTGAGCTCGATACTTCTATAAATGAAAAATTTTATTTGCTTGGATTTTTTTTTTTTTTTGTATGGATAGTTTGGTCATTTTTTATTATTCATAAAGCAGGTTTTTTTTTTTTTATTAGAATGATTACAATTTATATTAGCTGAACGTTAATGAGAAGAAAAATAAAACAAGTTTTTTTTTCTATGAGTAAAAGACCAAAACACTTTTAGATTGAATATCATTTGAAACAGCGAAATGAAAATGAAAGAACCTTAACTTAGCAATACAGTGATGAATACGGCTACCATTTGTTTTTTTGATTATTACGAATTACGTTTTCTTTCAAATAAATTACACATTGGTTGATTATATTGTTGTAATATTCTTGTTGTTATTTTTGTTATGATAACAGAAGTAGTAAAATTGAAGCAATTTGTTTTTTCTAATCGTATACACAAAACAGACTTTTAAAAAAGATCACCATCAGCTATTAACATGATGAAACGAAGCATACTTACGTATATATATGTATATAAATATATATGTGCATGTCTGTCTGAATGTAAGTTTGAATCGATACACAGCAAAAAGCATAGCAATGTGTATCACGTATATATATCTATCTAACAAAAAGGCATAAAGATACAAAATGGTTGCTTACACAACAACAACACACACATGCACACACACACAATTGCTCGTAAATATATCAATGAGAGTGTGTGTGCTGTTGAATGTGTGTGAATTTAACCTATGATGGTGTAGATGTGCATTTGTATGTGGGAGCGTGCATATACGAGTGTAATGTGAAAATCTATAGTTTTAGTTATTTGCTGGCTGAGTTGTTATCACATGAACGAAAAGGTAATGATGACGATATGCCGGTAATAATGATGGCGATGCTAATGGTGATTGTGATGGTGATTGTGATTGTGATGGTAATGACGATGTCGATGTCGATGTCGATGGCGATGGTGATGGCGATGACGATGACGATGCCGATGCCAATTCCGATGCCAATGTCGATGCCGATGCCAATGCCGATGCCGATGATGATGATGATGATGATGTGTTTTGATGACGGTTCATCATTTTTCAATGTTTGCTTTTTTCGTTTTTCTTCTTTTTCGCTCTTTTCCCTCCGGTTTATTTTTTAATGTTGTGTGTATAAATATATTTTGCTGTTTTTAGTATTATGCTCTTCATTTTTCTTCGTCCTATTCTCTTTTCCACTAGTTAATAACAATAGGATATATAGAGTAAGTATATTCACTTTTTTCGCTTACTGTTGTTAATATGTATGCACTTGGATTTGAATGTGTATGCATTTTTATTTTTTATTATTTGCAAATGTATATGCGTGTGTGTGTGTGTGTATGTGTGTGTATCTGTATGACTATGTGTCGGTGTGTCTGTTTTTCAGTTTATAAACCATTGTATTAAAAAATTGCAGTGAAATATAGCACACTCTTGCTTGTTCTGTATTTCTTTTGTTATGTTGTTATTGTCGTCGTTGTTTTTGTTATTGTTACGGTTGTTTGCAATTCCTTCTCTTTCATATTAGAATGTTTTACAGGTTTTTATTTTTTCTATTTTTGTTGCCTGCTTTTCATATTTTTTCTTTCATCCCTTCAATGTTTCTATCTCTTCCTAATGCAAATACAATATTACTTTTAAAAATAGAGCAATGGGTTTTTAATTAATATTGAAGGAAAAAAAAAAAGAAATTACAGCAACAACAATTACCGTGGCAATAAAATCAACATTTAGATGTGACTCTATGTAAAGCACTAATCCAAGTGCATATGCATATGCATATGCATATGTGTCTTTACGTACGTACATACATACATACAGACATACATACATACATACATACACATATATGTACATCCTACTGTCACTGAAGGTCTTTAGGTTGATTTTCTTTTCTTCTATATTTGTATAAAAGCATATATCTTCTATTGTTAGTTTATTTCTGTTTTTTATTTACTTATTCTACTTTTTTTTTTCTTTTTAAATAACTAAGATACACGTATACATAGATTTGAATAAATACATACTTTAGTCAAAGTGTTAATAGATTTTTTGGCAATCGTTCGAAATTAGTTGTAGTGCAGATTCACATTTTGTTTCATATTTCAGTTGCGTTCGTGTTTGCTGGCTTTCGATGTTGTGTCTAATTAAAAATTGAGTTGTAATTAAGGTCAGGAACTATATAATTGCAGTCTTTTCTCGTATGCATGGTATTAATCGGTGTCTAGAATTTGTTTTTTTTTTTCGCCTTCTCTTGTATCTTTAAGTGGCAGATATCCCTAAGTGTCATCAGAAACAAAAAATGTTTTCGATGGAAATAAATTATCGTTTAAACGAGAAAGAGAGGTTTGTTAAATACATTTTTCAATATTTAGAAAAAAATTTTTAAATTAATGAAAAAGTAATTATTAGCTCTTCAATCTGAATTTATTTATTTTTTGATACTTGATCGCCATAGTTTACGACGTCCATTAAGGCTTTGAGGGTATGTCATTTTGCTTGCAACATCCAAGAAGGAACCTTAGAGATCTTATAAAGTAGATATATCCTTGATTACTATCAAATTTAAAATCGATTTAAACATGTCTGTCTGTCCGTCTGTGCAATAGGTACGATAAATATTCTCCTGGCCGCAAAAACGAACATATCGGCTTCAGATTTGGCAGAAATACTAAAAGTTGTTGCACTTAGGTTGGTATTGAAAATGGGATAAATCGACAAAAGGCGATGCATATAATGTAATATAAATTGAAAATATCTCTATTTTCTGGGTATTTCGCTCGCTATTCGTAAAATACAACAGCTACGCGATAAAAATTTTACGGAATTCGATTAAAATGCAAATAATCTGCCACGACCATCTAATATTAGAGGGTTTTGTGACTTCTTTGTTTACGAGCCTTTTTTTTTTAAGATAGAAGTAATGGGTATAAAATATTCGGTTCTAACCGAATATAATTTTCTTACTTTTATTTTGATTTCTTTTTAGTAGTTTTTTATTCCTACCAACTGTCTTTGGAATGTAAGGGAAATGCTTTTCATTAAAACATAGTACAATATGCTACGCAAATGCAACAATTTTTTTTTTTTTGTAACTCTGTTGTAAGATATAAAGCATTTTTTTTTTTTTTTTAGTTTGTAAGACAACACTAGTTTCTTTTACAGTCGTATTTTCAGTAACATCATAGAGATATCACAAAGCATTTTTTGTTTGCGATTTGCATAACTTAACAATCACATGTTTTATTATAAAATTGATATTAGAATGTGTTCTTGTGAGACTTCGGTATACTAAAATTGGGATGAAATGAGAAAAACTACACCAAAAAACAATGTGCTTTCTCTTATGAATAGAGAACCGACTACAACGTCAGAATATACCTCTTCGTATCAGAAATTTTTATATTCTAATCATGTATATGGATATCTATATGTCGGTCATATATAATTTGCAAAGTGTTCACTTTAATACTTATAAAAATCTAAATGTTTATAAATATTGCACAGATATACTTGCGTTTAAATAGTCTGCATAGGCTCTCATTTGTCTGGACTATTTAAAATTCTTCTTCTATTTGTGCGAAACAAAATGAAAAAAGTTCAAAGAAAAGTAGACATTGATGTGAAAAAACATATTTTTTAAACAAAAATATATATATATATATATATATATATATATATATATATGACGATAACACTAAATTTGCTTGAGATATGCAGCTTTATTTATTTAAGAGAAAAATTTTGAAAAATGTTTTTTTCATTTACTTAGTAAAATTTATTTAGAATTTTTGTTTTCAAAGCAGTTTTTAAATAGTTTGCAAAATATTCTTAATAAAGAAAAAATTAATCGTTCTTCATTAGCAAAATAGTATAGTTGGGCTATTTCATTTGTAACGTTTCTAGCTATAAAGTATTTCGATTGGTTTCTGAAAACTACAGTAATACACCGAGTTTTTGTATTCATTTCTCTATCTGTTCCTTAATTTTTTTTTGATTGGATTCTCCAAATTTAGAAAACTTGAATTGAAATGTAAAAGATGAGAAAAAAAAATGAGTTTAAATTGAAAAAACTATTAAGGATAGAAAGCATCGATCGATTAAAAAGCTTCGAGTTAACGAAAAGTGAAATTTCCTTTGCGCTTTTTAGCTGGGGTACGACTCAAGTCTTCCCAGAAAGTCTGTTTTCAAAAATTTCAAATAAATAAAAATATTTGAAACCTATGTTTTTCCTTTAAACTTATTTTATTGGTTAAGGGAAGGACAATCGGTAGATCCATAGTTCTAATTTTTATTACGGCAACGATGCAGTGATTTCCCGGAGATTTAACTTTCACTTGATGCTCTCGTTTCCCGATCATCTCTTCCTACCGTAACACAAGTGAACGAACTAACAAAATCAAATATAATACAAGTATAATCCCAAAAGCACATATTATATATGCAAAGTAATGTAGATTACAGGTTTAGGAGGATAAAAGTAAGCATAAAATGTATAGGCCAGAATACGAGCATATAAACTTTTACTAAAAAGTGTTGGACAGAGTGGCTGATTAACAATAGAATCTATAGGGATACTTAGATATAGACAATTCGGAACAATGGACTTATTAAATCTACGGACTATTTAGCAAGGAGACAAAGCTCCTGTTCCTTACTGCTTTAAAAATAAATACAATCAGATATCGAATATTCTGGCCCAATTCTGCAATTGTTGCTCTCTGTTAATATTTATCTGATCAAATAACTCTAAAGTTTCTTTTCTATATAATGATGCAAAGAAACTATTTTTTATTTGTTTATTATAAATAAAAGAAAAAAATTTTACTCTTATGTGCCTTACGATCTGTCGCAAGGCTAATTTACAAATATCGTATTTATATCATAAAATTTTGTTATAAATTACAAAAAAAGAAAAATAAATCTTATGGTCATAGAAAGTATTTGTAAATTATAAATAAGAATAACAAGAGTTATGTTATCGCAATCATTATTAAATCGATTGATAAAAACTTTACGTAAGTCTTTTTGATGAAAAATAAAAAAAAGTGTAGCAAAAACACTTTACATTACAGCTTTGTTGCTGCGCCAATTTTCAACTTGAGCTTCACCGTCTTCCTCTTTGACGGTTTTGTACTTAGATTATAGAAAATCAAGTAAATGTATACATGGATTTGTAGATATATATATATGTACATAATAAGTGTATACTTGAAATAAAGAAAAAGATTTGTATAAAAAGAAAGAAACAGGAAAAAATAACGTAGTGCATGTTGCAACGCGCAAACATAATAAAATTGTTGAGATTACCATAATCTTGCGTAGTAAATTTAAAATAATAATAAAATTTGTTGTGTTCGTACACATGTACTCTCTCGTGTAGTGCAAGACAAATTCCTCTTTTTATCCTCCAATATATACATTGGCACTATTATAAAGTGATAGCAGTACTTGCTCGTCATGGCAAATAAACAAAGATAAAAGAAACCGTGAGCATTAGTAGCAGCACAATAGCAACAGCGGCAGCAACAGCACAATGAGAGCAACTTTGTAGCTTTACAATAATTACAATAATAATACTAATACTAATAATAATAATGATAATAATAATAATAATAATAGTAATAATAATAATAAAAATAATAATAATAATAATAATAATAATAAAAATAATAATAAGAATAATAATAATAATAATAAAAATAATAATAATAAAAATAATAATAATAAAAATAATAATAAGAATAATAATGATAATAATAATAAAAATAATAAGAATAATAATAATAATAAGAATAATAATAATAATAATAATAATAGTAATAATAATAATAATAATATTAATAATAATAATAATATTAATAATAATATTAATAATAATAATAAAAATAATAATAGTAATAAGACTAATAATAGTAATAATAATAATAATAATAATAATAATAATAATAAAAATAATAATAATAGTAATAGTAATAATAATAATATTAATAATAATAATAATATTAATAATAATATTAATAATAATATGAATAATAATATTAATAATAATAATAAAAATAATAATAGTAATAAGACTAATAATAGTAATAATAATAATAATAATAATAATAATAATAATGATAAACAACAACAATAATAATAGTAATAATAATAATAATAGAAATAATAATAGAAATATTAATAATAATTAATAATAAAAAAATAGTAAGACATAATGACAACAGCGACAACGACAAGAAGAATAAAACTTGTGACAATAATTGACAAGAAGCAACCAACGTAAAAATCCGTAAGTGCTGATTAGTAGAAGATGAAGCAAATAAAACTAAGAAAGGACAAAAATAGAAGAAAAGCATAAAACAGAAAAGAAAAAAAACTGAATATAAAAAAGGCTAAAAAAAAAAAAAAAATGCTCTCAATAAGCACGACTTGGTACAGAATTTCATTGTAGCTGTCGTTTGCATTTTAGCAATGCAAATGACTTTATTTGTTTATTTAAGGGATCTGCTACTACTTGGGTTGGTTGGCTTTTGCTACATCCTGTTTTTCTCGTCTTCTTGCTTGGGTTGTGTAGCAAATGAAAAGAAGCATTGTTGAAAAGTATGTGCATAACAAGAGAACGGAGAGATAAATGTTAAACTTTCTTTAGATTCAGATTAGCAAGACATTTTAAAAGTTATTATTAAACGATTTATATTTAATGCGTTCATACATATATACATACATACATCCATACACATTTTTGTACCTACAGTAAACATAACATTTATTTGGATAAGTTAAAAAGTAGAAAAGCACATAATCGGTTGTAGGGAGAGCAAAACAATGTAACAACAATTCTCAAATTTTTCCGACAATAACTTTAGAAAGAAAATTGAAATTCTATAGGGGTTTATATCGAATTTTCTTTTACTCAACATGGATTTTTTATGTAAACGATAAAAGTCGTCTATAAATTATATATAGAGATTACGATGTTCAGCTGCCTTAGTGTTGCGAAGTGTATTATTTTCAATATAGCGGTTAACTATTAAGATCTGGAGTGAAGGTCTATTGACATGTTTCTCACGACTGATTCGTCTTTTACTTGAAGGGAGAGTTGATTACATCGTTGCTTACTGATACGGTCATTGATACTTGGGAGCAATGCATTTTGCTGCGATGCTTCCAATGGCTGATTATTAGGGTTTAAAGCAAGCGTCAGTTACGATGTCCTTTACTCACTTGCCTTTGATCTAGTCTTCTTTCTCATTTAATTCGGAATTCATTACATTTGCCTCAACATGTTCTTGTAACTTACCGTTAATATTTTGACTGTGATTCGCCACAAACACAAACATATATATATATGTATATGTATAACACATATATATGACGATTCAGTTTAGTGCATCGTAATTTTGTCTGAAAAACAGTTAAGTCATAATTCGAAGCCTATATAAGGGCTTATATAGGACCTGACGGTGATGTTGGTAAAGTTTTTACAATCAAACCTGAATTTTGCTTAGACTTAGATTTTAAATGATTCGCAAAATTTATTAAAATGCGTAGCGCTCGACGATAAAAGCGTTTGTTGTGTTGAAACATTACAACTAATTAGACTTTCTACTGCGACATTAAATCAGAAATATATTCAACTAAAGTGATGGACACGCAAGGTTTATTTCAAAGAGATTATAACTTATCGACTTTTGTTTTTTTTTTTTTTATTGTAACTATGACTGAAGTAATTAAATTATTAGATACTTGACAGAGAACTTCAACAAGCAAAAGTGATAGAGGAATGGGAAATACCAGTCTACATAAAGGTTGAAGTCGATGACTTTGAGCTTCCTCTACCTAAAATAACAATTTTCCATTTAGGATTATTGAATTATTCAGTGTATACAGACGCTAATCATGGAACGCAAAAAAATTGTGTTTTCGAAATTCATTACTTTTGTTATTCGATTTAAAGAAGTCTGCTGCCCATCGACCACTTTTAGAAGCTTATGGTGATGCTGCTCTATCATATCATGCAAGACTTATTGCATGAAACCTTAGTTCAAATTCTTAGAGACCTTGTGAACAGCTTAGGATTATTGATGAGCCAACTGTTGCTAGATGTTTACAATCGATGGGAAGATCCAAAAAGAGGGGAAATGGCTACCACAAGAAAATGCTATTTCGAACCGTTTCAACATCGCGGTATAATTGCCTGCCAAGTAAAAATAGAAGAGTGTTCCTTAGCATATTGTGACTAGCGATCTACTACGAAACTCTCAGACGCAAAAAATTATGGGTTACTCCAAAGAGCCATCCATATCGACACCGAAGCGGGATATTCATGGTCATAAGGTTTTGCTGTGCATATGGTGCAATGTATTACGTGTAGTGTGTTACGAGCTGCTAAAACGGAACCAGACTGTTACTGTGAAGGTCTACCGACGTTAATTGATCGAACTGAACGAAGTATTGCTGCTGCAGAATAGACCGGCAATAGACGGAAAGTCATTCTCTTGCATGACAACGTTCAGCTACATGTTGCAAGAGTTGACAAGGATACTCTGTTGCAGCTCGAATGGGAAGTTCTGCCGCAACGAACGTACTCACCTGACATAGAACCTTCTGATTACCACCTGCTAAGATCGATGCAGTATGACTTGGCTGGCACGCGGTTCCACAAAGTTGCAGAAGTGGGAATATGAGTCGACTCATGGATAGCTTCGAAGGATCGTGAGTTCCTCCGACGCGGTATCGTCACGCTACCGGAAAGATGGGAAAAAGTTGTAGAAAATGACGGAAAATATTTTGGTTAATATATATATTGAACTAATTTTTCTCAATCAATGACTTTTTGAAGTGAAAAGATTGCCAAAATTCATGCAAGTACCTATTAATATATTTCGTATGCTTTTCCTTTTTTTTTTTTTTTTAAATTCATTAGAGACGTTCTGAACAAGTCCGTGACAGGAAATCTTTGTCTTAAGATAACAAAAACTTTTGGCAACACCAACAGTCTTACGTTGGAATTTAAATTGATTTGAAAATGATTTAATTTGAGAAAATTGAAAAAATAAAAAATTTAAAGAAAAATAAAAATTACATTTTTCCATTCGGTTGCAAATAAATGGGAAAATAATTTTAAAATAAACTTTTTTAGCAAATAATAAAATTACGAATAATTTTGTATTTTGAAAGCAGACAAAAAAGCAATCGAGGAAATTACTGAAAGAGGTGAGAAGAGAAAGAGGAAAGAAACGAGTTGGGAATCTAATGCTGACGATGTTAATAGTGATAGTGATGATGATGATGATAATAATGATGATGATGATGATGATGACGACAATAACGTCAGTGATTTTAGCGGGTAACGCTATGCAAATTGAGTGCAACAAATTTTATTCGCATACAACTCTGGCAGTTAAGTAGTGTAAAAGTTTCCGAATTCGCAAATGCACAGAGAATTTTTTGGAGAAATTTTTTTGCAAATTGCTATAAATGATTGAATTCTCGCAAAGAAAAAGTTAGGCAACCATAGTTGTAAAACAAACAAAAAATTCAACAAAAAATGTAGAAAAGAAAAACCACTTGCTGGGGAAAAACTGTAAATCTCTTCAAAGTGCTGGAACTTTTACCAAGTGGCAGTTGTTAAATGTTAAACCATCGGTTACAATCATTCTTCTGTGAATGCGAAAGAGGAAAAAAAAATCGAAAAGGTCAAATGCCACAAATTGAAATTATTCACATCAAACTAGTAAAGGAGATGACGAGAGAAAAAGGGTAAAACTAAAATAAATGGTTATTCGTTTTTCTGGTAAAGCGATTTCATTAAATGTCATATCAAAATCATGTTAGATATAAATGGTTTTCAATTTGTTTTCTTCTTCTCTCTTTTCTGTGGCAGTGGTAGTAGATTTCCGGTTTTTTTTTCTATAGACGTACATAAGATATGTAGTTTTCCTTTTCCTCTTGTTTTTGCTTTCTTTTGTTGCAATAAAACAATAATTAATCATAATTTGCTTGTCACGCGTTGTTAAAGTCCATCTCTCGACACAAAGTCATCGTAAATTGCTTGACTTGTGTTTCCGTTCAAAGCTTGCCATGAATTTCCGTTTTCTTGATGTTACACCAGATATTTGTTATATATATATATATATATATATGTATATATATATACAGTATAGTAATATGCTAGTTTCTGCTGTGCGTGTCACTGTGTGTGTGTGAATCTTTTTTCCATTTCCATTTTTCTACAATTTCATTTGTTATCTTTTCCTGGCTTCTTTTTTTGCTCAATTATTCATAGTTACAGATTTTTAGCATTTTCTCGACGAAAAAATTTATTCAAGTGAACATCAGCGTTATTGCATGTGTATGTGTGTGTGTATATGTGTTGACCACCGCCATCTTCAACATTTTTTATTTACTTTGTTTTTTGCCCAACAGCAATTGCCCAATGTTTGGCAAAAGTTAAAGTATGCATACAAAACATACCGACACACACCTATATAGACATATATATATATATATAGACATATATATATATATATATATATATATAAATATATTGTTTGTTGCAGCATTGCGAACGATAGTGAGCTGTACATATTTACATACAACCTAATGTACGTATGTATGTATATTTATATATTTTCAAGTGTGCTTCTGTGTAGTTGTTTTTGTAATTGGAATATAACTGAAAGCGAAAGAGAGAGATAGAGAGAGCTAGGCCCATGTGAGCGTGTTTGTACGCATAAGGAAGCGTGTGTGTGTGTGTGTTTGTGATGGTCTCTGTGGGTAACTTAAGAGCGGTTTTCAAGTCATACAAACAACATAGCGACTGAATTCAACTCGTATGAATATTTGCGAATAATAGTTGTTTGCTCTTCTTTCCGCTTTGTTTGACCAATCATGAATCTTTTACTACCACAAAAATGTCATTTACAATTATGATGGACACACTAGTTATATGAACAAAACAGCATGAACATACATGTATATATGTATATATTTTTTCTTCTGCATGCATGTATGTATAGAAGTGTGCACATTTTATAAGAACATACGTTTGTTTATGTATATATATATATATATGTATATATATAGATATAGATATATGTATATGTATATATATAGATATAGATATATGTATATGTATATATATTTAATTGACCAATTAATCTAAACTAAAGATTTTGCTTTCATTTTTCTTTAAGAAAAGTTTTATTATTATATTCTTGAACTTTGGCCACAATAATGTACAGAGATATGGCAAAATCCAAAAACTGTCCAAGTTAGTTTTCTTATTCATAATAACACACTTCTGTTACACTCTTGTTAGCTACGAAACTTGTTACTAATTCTTTCTTGCAATAAAAAAAAAGTGCATAAAATATAGAATCGAAATTATGTTAAGACAGGATTATCCATTTTGTTTTTCCAAAAGTGAACGCAAATAAAACGCAGTTCCGATTGATTTGAGCTACAAATTTTGCCCTCAATGTATTGTTTGGAGCTTGCCATTATTTGGGGAATACAAAATTATTCAAGTGTTCTTTAGGGGATGTCTTACAAGACTGAGTAAAATAATTTGCGGCAACTTGTCTGCATGTAGTGGACAATAGCTCGATTATAACTAGACGGATATTCTTTTTCATAGCGCCAAGAGTTTGCCGATTGTTCGCATAAATTCGACCGTTTGCTTAATCCCATAAACCAATGTTCAACGGTGAAAATTCGCACAATTTTGGTGGCTAATTCACATTACCAAAACTTTAAATTATATATCAGAGAAATTTCTTGCGTAACAATCGAAAAGTGGGGCGTAATGTGTGACTTGTTGCACCGTCTTGTTGACACCGCATATCTTTAACATCCATACCATCAATTTCACGCAAAAGAATTGGTAATCATGCCATATCATATAGTGACTTTTTCGACAACTATTTCTGGATTTTCAATGTCATAGATGCGATAGTTTTGCTAGTTGACATATCCACCAAGTGAAAGTCTGATCACTGATGATGCGGAAAATGCCATTCAAACGTCACTACTCGAACACCCAATCGATTGACTTCAGTTCTTGTGTTAGCTGCATTTTGTAAGGATGAAATTACAAATCCAAATGCAATATATCCCATAATGCACTGTAAGATAGGCCTAATTATTGTGCTCATCGTGTAATGAATAAATTTGGATCTTCTTCGACACTTTCGCTTACAGCACCAATATATTTAGTCGAGCGTGCGTTTCAATGATTTATGAGCCATACCAAATCTGTTACAGATGCCGTTTCTTCAAGTTTCTTTCAGTTTTGCCTAAAGTGTACTCAGATGGACGATTTTGGTCGTAATGCATAAAACGTATCTACTACAGAGTCAGAAGTTTTGTGGTAAATTTTTACTATTTGAGCGTGTTCATCGATTATCAAACAATCCATACTGTAAAATGATAAGCATTACACTAAACATATGATGTCCTGAATGACAGTTCTGTTTCAAATACGTCACTGTTACAAAGTTCTGAAATCCGAACAACGCTGTGGGTAAGCCTATATCCTTACATTGAAAATAATAAAATAATAATAATAAAACTTACCGCTAATGGGTAAAATACCGCACCTCAACTCAAACTTATCGCCAGGCCTTTCGGAAATCACATATCGCAGAAGACGAATATTTTGAATTCGTACTAAAAAAGAAAAAAAGGCCACGAAGCGATGATCGATTTCTAACCGCGAATTGTGTAACTCATCAAGTCTTTCCCTTGTTTGTAAACTTCTATGTATTACTGGCATAGTATTATTAATTGTTCACAATATATCAAGATTTACTAAGAGAGTTTTAATTGATTCCTTTCGCAATAGTTGTAACGGCATACAAATTGATTGCACAGTCACGCAAAATTGAATAAACTGAACGTGTATAGATTACTCATTAAATAAGAGATTCTTAAGACAGAAGTTGATTATGTCAAAGACAAGCAAAACAAATCTCACGGCATAACTGTATAAAGCCCTGGATCTTTATGATTTTAATCTAAAAGATACAAAAAGCTAACTGTATACGATTTGAGTTGAATATGTTAGTAGCCGCTATCAATTTTTCTGTCTTTGACTGCAACTTAGACGTACTGAATTGATTTTTTAATTTAATAACGATATAGAAAGTATGCAGATTATTCATTGTTCGGAATAGAATTCTCGGGTCGCAATGGTGGTTTCAACAGATGGCCAATTAAACTGATATAGAAATATACACGCAACGCACTAAATCTATTCCTCTATTCAAGTTCGTTAAATGTAGGTATACATTATAGTGTTGCTAATAAATAACGCATGACTCAATAAGTTCGTAGGATCATCAATTTCTTTTTGCGGCATTAATTTTGATAACTAAAAATTATTATACAAGTGTTTAGAAATGTCACTTTCATATAAAAATGACATCGATTGAAAGTTTTAGTTTTAATAAAACTTAAATTATATGGGTTGACACATTTTTTTTTTTTATTTTTTTTTAAAAGGATAAAACAAAGGGTAGCCCATCTTATAACTGATTGCAATAGATCAGTCTATTTAAATACCATTTGCAGAAGAAAAGAAATATTGTATATAATTTAAAGCATTTCTTAGAAGAAGGTCGCAATTGACGACTAACCCTGGAGATGATTCTAACGTCACGCCACTGTTTTAATTTTTATACAAAAAATAATAATAAAGTTTGTAACAATTTTGAAAAAATTTACTGAAGCGAAATACTACTATAAGATAAGGAAAAAGTCAATTACTCTAAACGACCAAAACAGTAGAAAAAAGCAAAACACTAATATTTATACACAAAAACAAAAGAACTGAAAATAATACTCTTAACCAAGAGAAGAAAAAAAAACTATGTCTGTTTTTTGGTCGGGATTGGGGAGGGGAAAAAAAATAGAGACAAATAAATGACTTACAAAGCAAAAAATTTATAACAATAACAACAGCAACAACAACAACAGGAATAGCAGGAGCAAAACTGTACTAAAAACCAGGTAAATCTTTAGAAAACACGTAAAAGCTACAGTGATTAATTAAAATGTGTATGCATGTCGAGTTTGATTGTATGCGTATGTACAGTTGCACTTGTTATATACACTATACACAGTCATAAAAGTAGTTATGACCTGACACAATATGCTAAAAATATGCTAAATGTTGAGTATGTTTGTCTGTCCGATGATTTTCTGACTGTATACGGAAAAATTGTCAAAGACGGTAAGCTACGTAGATATAGTTACATGCATCGGTATACCAATTAGAGCATCTAAATATATGCCTATATGCGTATATCTATATATGTATATGTATGTATATATGTATGTGTATATGTATGTGTATATATTAATATGTATATGTCTATACAACATATATATTTATAAGTGAGTGCACATAAACAAGCAACACAGCAGGAACGCAGGAAAAACCTTTACAAATCACATATGTAGATATTTACGTATGCTTTTGTCGTTATTGTTGCTGTTGTTCTTGCCCTTAAAGCTGTTACGTTAGAGCGTAAAGGAAGTGCACACGCAAGCACACCTACATACACGCATCGAATACAGCTACCACGTTTCTCTCATACATTTTTCGTTGTTGTTTTCGTTGTTGTTTTTCTGCTTTCGTTTTTCATGTTTTTTAATGTTTCTTCTTTTTATATCCACCACCGAAGGTGAAGGGTATATTCCATTTTATCATTTGATTTGTAACTATCAAAAGGAAACTTTGGAAATCCCACAAAGTATATATGTATATTCCTGACCAGCATCAAATTTAGAATCGATTTAAGCATGTGCGTCCGTCCGTCTGTCCATCTGACTAATGTCTGTGGTAAACATTCTCTTAGCCGCAAAAATGAAGATATCGTCTACAAATTTGGCAGAAACTTTGGAAGTTCTTTCATTACTAGGTCCACCCATGACAATTTTCACGCCTTTTTTAAGATAAGGGTGGTGGGTATAAAAGATTCGCTACTGCCGAATATAACTTCTTTACTTGTTTTTGTTTCGCTTTGTTTTTTATTCTTGTAAATTGCACACACACCCTAATTGTACATCAGGTGCTAAACTGTGTGTTAAAGACTAAATTCTATATGCTTAACAATCCGTAAGTGAATTTTAGACTCATATACGCACGTACATACACTTGCCAACCCACATATACATGGCCACAATTTGTTATGTGTACAATTTCATTTAACTTTTTTCTCTTCCTTTTCGTTCAGATGACAAGCATATATTATATCTTTTTATATCCACCACCGAAGGTGAAGGGTGTATTTTATTTTGTCATTTGGTTTGCAACTGCCAAAAGGAAACTTCGCAGACCCCCCCAATGTATATATATATTCTTGACCAGCATCAAATTTAGAATCGATGTAAGAATGTCCGTCTGTCCGTGTGTCCCTCTGTCCGTCTCCGTAATGACTGTGGTAAACATTCTTCTGGCTGCAAAAATTTCAGATATCGGCTTCAAATTTGATAGAAACATTGAAAGTTCTTTCATTGCCACGCCCACCTATGGCAATTTAGTTTCTTACTCTTTTTTAAGATAAAGGTGGTGGGTATAAAAGATTCGGCATAGCCGAATATAACTTTCTTACTTGTTATTTTAGCAGTTTTTCCTTTTTTCCTTTTTCGGTGTTGTACTGTTAAGGATTAGTAAATGTTTATGTTATATATGTTTGTGTCGTTGTATAAGTGCGTGCTTTTGAATACTACTTATATTTTTCACATTTGGATTTTCTCTATAAAATGAGATTTTTATTTTTATGAGAAACTTTCTTCATATATTTTTTCGTTTCTAAATCACTTAAATAAATAGGGTTTTTTTTTAAAAGAGTTTTAACAAAAAAAAAAATGTCTTTTTTTTATTTTGAAGTAAAAAAAAGATACATTAATTTTCGAAAATTACTTTTAGATATTTACGGTTTAAAGCGTTAATGGGGAAATCATTGAAGATTTCTATTAATTGGTCCAATATCTGTGAACACACTCAACTCACAAATATTCAACAGAGGTCGATTCTTGGTTTTCTTTTGTTCGATAAATTACTAAACAAAATATTCGGAATTTAATTTTTGTATCGTAAAAAAATATCTAAAAAAGTTTTTTTTTAAATTTGAAATAAAAATTCAAATTAAAATACTTTTAATTACTTTATTTAATACAATTTTTAATCCATCTTTGTCGTAAAATATCAAAAATTGGATTTCATTGCTATGCAAAGATTTAATTTTCATCAAAACTTTTATATCAAATAAGGTTTGAATATCTGATCGATTTAACACCAAATTTACTACAATAAATTTACATGTGACTTCACTATTTTGAACTAATTTCCATCTGAATTCCTTCAAATTACAAGTTATTGCCTTTTGTTTTATTTTTTAAAGGAACGTGTATGTGATGGGATTATATAATCCCTTCACATCGCATGCAAATTTTCCCTCATGCTTTTGTATAAAAAACAAATAAGAAAATTATATTCGACTGTGTTGAATCTTTTATACCCATCACTTTTCTTTTAAAAAAAGGGGGGCAAAACTAGATTTTAGTAGGTTCGGGTGGAAGTGTTTGTCTTTTTTTATGGAATATCGTGGAAAATGCCCAGTCATGGAATACTGTGGAAAACAGCCAGAATAAAACAGACGTACTTTCAGTTTATACGATGGGCGTGACCTATGACTGATTTGGCCCATTTTCAATAGCAACCTATATGACAGAACTTCCAATGTTTTTGCCAAATTTGAAGCCAATATCTTCATTTTTGCAGCCAGGGGAATGTTTACCACAGACATCACACAGGCGGACAGACGGACAAACGGACATGCTTAAATCGATTCTAAATTTTATGCTGATCAAGAATATATCTATACTTTGTGAGGTCTCCCAAGTTTCCTTTTGGTAGTTATAAACCAAATGACAAAATGAAATATTCCCCTCATCTTCGGCGATGGGTATAAAAAATAGTATAATTTCATCTAATTTCATTGAGAAATAATGAAAATTAAAACTTTTTCTCATACAATGACTCAATCAAAATAGAACTATTGGGAACTAATCATAAATATATATATATATATATATATATGTGTGTGTGTGTGTATGTATATATATAGATGTCAGTTGTCCACTAATTGATTTTAAGCTGAGGACATATATAGGAAACCGTCTCGCGTCACGGGGTTAAGACGACTTTTTTTTTAAAGACGACGATTATTACTTTGTAGAGTAGAGTCCCTGATTCCTATATGTGTCTAGTGTAAATATTTCGTAAGTTCATTATCACCTCTTTTATGCATATTTCTTCTTCTACATATGTATATGTTTGGATCAAACGATCTAAACCGATTGTTATGATAAAAAGCAAGACATTATATATCATTAATAACATCACTAATTAGAAAAGAAAACTAAGGCAAGGAACTCAAGACGATACCGAATAGCACTGCTAAGAAGAAGAAAGTGTTTCAAAAGGAGAATTAATTGTCTGTACGGCGATTTCGATTAAAATGCAAACCACTTTTGAAAGCAAACCGCCTAAAACATGATAGTTAATTATGGCATAAAAATAAATGTATATTTTAAATAAAAAATATTTAGGAAATATCGGGAGAAGTGTTAATCTATATGATTTAGCTTAAGATTATTTCCGATCTTTATAGTCATGAAAATGTGAACGAGGAAAACTAATTTGATGGATATTAATAGCGATTATGTGATCAATAGGAAGAGTACCTTGGAAATCATTTGTTACATGTATTTTCTTGTACGTTTCTTTGGCATCTTTTTCTTTTTTGAGAAATAAAAAAAGAATGTGAAGTCGTTAACGTTTCTCTCATTCTGTCTTCAAAATATAATTAAACTTTTCGTCACGAATCTTGATGTACGCTCGATGTGTGTGTGTAACGTACTAAAAAAAAAGAAATATTTCGACAAAATTTGAATATATAGATTTTTTTTAATAAAACATTATGAATAGTTTTGCACGTATTCGCTGGTTAGATGCGTTTTCTATGCTAATATTTCACGCTAATATTTATTTTCAGTAATCAACTGCAGTAACGTTGCAGAGTTATGTGATCAACACTTTTTGTTTCATATATAGATATAAATAAATGAGTCTGTATGCGTGTGTGCGCGCTTGGGTGTTTGGGTGTGTGTGTGTATGTGTGTATTTCAGCCTTAAATATAAGAAATATAATTGCAGTGGTAGTCAGCCTTCTCACTTACATCTAAAAGTTTCCATGAAGGTACTCTATGTGCATATGTGTATTCTTAAACCTGACTGGGTTAAGTGTTACTGATGTTAAGTGCTTTTTGTGGCACACATATATGCATACAAATGAAAAAAGCATGGTTATCTTCAGATACGCATATGTGCATTACTTTTTGTTTGTAGCTTTTTGTTTCAAGTGGATTCTTGCATCATATGCATTTATTTGTGGCCGCGTGTGTGTCGCGCGCTTGTGTGTGTGTGTGTGTGTGTGTGGGTATGTCTGGTTGTAAAAATGATATCCTGCTACTTTTACTGCTTACTGCGCAAACATTCAAATGTTGTCAAGCCAAAAAGATTTGCCACCACTAACTTTTGCACACACGCACATACTCGCATACTAACGCATATATGTATAATTTACATTATATTACAAAAAAAAAAAAAAAAAGAAACAGAAAAAAAAAGTTTCGCTGTAATTCTCCTCCCTCCTCAAAAACAAAAATGAGAATGAACACATAATGTTTATATTTTTGCACAAGTGTTTCGATGTCCTTTATTATGCATACATGCTTAAGTATATACATGTGTAGATGTTAATATTTATACATATGAATATGGGCATACGTACATGTTTATATACACAAACCTATTTAAAATTCATGCCTCTCAAACATGTGGTGTTTTTTTGGTGTTAAATTTTTTTCTGTTTTCTTTGTCAAATTTTCAAGAGAGCACGAAAGCATCATTCAAGTTATGTTGCATTTGAGTTATATGGTACGATGTACGATGTACGATATAGATATACATGCCTACTTGCATATGTACATACACATACACACACATACACACATATATATATATATATATACGTGTTTGTTTCGTTTTGTCTGTGCCTGTGTTTATAAGCCTTTACGTGTTTCATTTTTCTGCAATTGTCACGTCATTGTTTATGTTAAACTTTGGAATTTTTTTTTTACTTTTCGGCCGCTCTGTCCTGTCCTGAGAAGTGTTAGGGGAAATTATTCGTGTTTTATGTTTTTTTTTGTTTCTGAAATTTATGCAAATTGTTTGTTAGATATTTTCCATATTTCTCCTGTACTCAACATAACATCACTTCGTTTGGTTATTATTAAAAGCGAAAATAAAGACACGAGCAAACATGCTGCAAATAAAGGAAGAAAACTTTCTCCTTTATGAAATACAATATATTTATATATATATATATATATATATATATGTATATATATATATATTAATATATATATATGTATAATATAATGCGATATGAAAATGTTTGTCTCATAGCTGAATAACTATTTAAATTTCCTTTGATTTTGTGAGAAATGTTTTTAGTTAATTCGCTTTTATTGCATCTTAATATGTTAAAAAAAAAAAATTATCATAACGAATCGATTCAATGTGACTTAATCTTCGAGAAACCGATTAATTGACTTTCTATTTCCATTTACACTCTGTTGGTGGACTTAAGAGGATTTTTTTAATTCCTTTCTTTTCTTATAGGTTTCCATCTTAATTATCTAATAACGAAAAGTATCGCTATAGAAATCAATAAAATCTTCATAAGTTTATCTTTTCAAGTTAAATTAAGGATCCCTATAAATGTCTGTTACCTTTAATTTAGTCGTTTTCTTCCGTTTTCTGCGGAAAAGCGGAAAATAAGAAAAAATTTCTTAGAAACTCTTGAGAAGCGAAACTTTCGATATGAATCAACTTAAGTTGATAGTTATAAAAATTCCAAAGTGATAAAAATATTTGTTTTCGCTTAATATTTTGTAATATTATCGTTTTTTTGCTACAAGTTCTTGGTAACTGTACTGTATGGTAAAGATTCCAAGATTTTATTGATACCATCCGATCATTTTTGTAATTATGACTTAAGAAAAAAAAAGAAGAGTAGAAAGAAGTAAGTAGAAAATAAAAATGAAGAGTTTCCTTTTTATATTGAATTAAAAATCAATGAGACAATATTAGATAAGTGAATAAATATAACAAAGGATCTTCCTATTCTTATCAAGAATGTATATTTACTACCTGTATTTTATAAGATAAAAGTGTGTGTGTTTTTCAGTGAAATAAAATGAATGACAATTGTAGTAAACATATATTCTTCATTTTCATAACAGATAAAAATATTTGCTTTGAAAGTGGTCTTATAGAATCACTTTTTTAAATCAAGTAGATTACAAAGCAAGAAGTTTACGATCGACTTACGTTGAAAATTTGTAAACCCTTGATATTTTTATGTGGGCATTCGAAGCAAAGTAGTGGGTTCGGACCAATTTCAACTTTTAAAATTTAAACTTCGTCCTTTAAATAATAACACAAAAATATTTTTTAGCACTTACACTTCCACACCGCACCGTGAGAAAATGTCTACAGTATATTCCGAATATAATTTCCGAATATTAAATATTTAATTCATTTTGCTGGTCATTGAAATATTTCATCTTTAGTGGTAGTGGGAAATATTCGTATCCAACTTTAAATCAAATTTACTACATATAGACTGTAAATTATAGTTTTCAAGCTTAAGGCATTTACTAGAAAGACATTTACTAGAGAAATATATGACAATTAATTAGGAATATCTAGATAAAATCAGAGAATCTTAAAACCAATTTTTCTAAATGGAGCTAATCCAGGCAGATCTATGGACATATAGACACATAAAAACAAAAAACTAAAGCAGAGCGAAAAACAGCTCAACCGTTGAATGGTTATGGGTTGAATGGGATAAAAAATCTGGACGAAAGAACGGATAGACGAACGGGTTGAGCAGACGAACAAACATACAGATTTAAATCGATTCGCTTGAGATGTGTAAATTAAAAGAAACTTTGTGCGATTTTCTGGTTGCTTTAACGCCTACGCGATTTCAAGCAGATCGTATAAAAAATTTAATAATATTTTGTTAACTGTAATGGCGAACAAAATAACTTCTTGATGATGAGTCAAGAGTCACATATATCAGCTATAGTTAATCATTTATTGGTGGCAATAAATTAAAATTTCTATGCTTTTTTGACTCCTTAACGGTCGAATGTTTTAATCAATTTAGAGCTTCTTGTTTTCATTTTTGCAATTTTGAGATTATCGACAAATCGGCAAATGAACAAAAGAACCGAGCCATTTTGGATTTTTGGATTTAAAAAATGTCAATAATTAATAAACGAACCAAGAGACCGATGAATGGAACCAATTCGCTAACAAACTTATACGCTTTTATTGCAACGTATTGAGTTGCCCTTTGATCGTTTATCTTACGGCCATAGACATAAAAAGTACTTTATACTGAATGTCATATCAATTTTTGATTTTTCATTTTTTCACTAATGATGAGGTTTTAAATCGAGAACGTTACTTTTGAAATTTTTTGAATTTGAGCAACGAAGAAGACTGTTTGAAATTAATTTTCAAGAGTCCATCTGATGCTTATAGAAAGTTGTTGCCAATAGAATGACGGTTTTATTACTTTCTCTTCTATACGCTGAATATTCACTCATATGAAAACCACTTTGTTTGGATGCACTTACAGCTCCATTGCACACTTTAATGTGTGTACACACATAAGCACAATTGTTCCTATATACGGAACCGATTAATATTTTAGTTGTGTTTAAAGCAAATATAAATAAAACTGAAATATTTTTTCCACTCATTATTTCAGTTTTTTAGTTTTAGTTTTCGTTTCGTTTCCATTTTTTTTTTTTTTTGCATAACTGCTTTATGGAATCTTTACAATTTACATAAGCTCATCTGGTACGTTTTACACTCTGGTTAATTTCACATATCCTCAAAGTTTACCGTACACAAACACCAGTCTCTACACTTTTAGCTATGTAGACATATCTGTGTTTTCATGTAATTGTGCAAACATAAAAATTAATACTTAATTAGTTTCGTATATGTTTGCCTTGTGTAACAGAGAGCATATTAGTGGGAACGAGTGAACATTACTGAGCTCTAAAATATTTACATTTAATTTTCTAAAAAGAATCGCACAACAACAGTAACAATTGTTAGGATAAAAAAAAAAAAAAAAAAGAAAAAAAAATTGTAAAAAATAAAAAAGTAAAAAAACTTGTTCTCTAATTAGAATAAAAAATAAAATAAAAAAACTGATGCTACATTTTTTTAGAGTAATTATAAAAAGTAAAATATTTCTACGAAAAAGAAACATACGAACACATGTAAAAAGCCGGTAACAAAACGAAACTGCAAAATACATACGTTTTAGAAAACTTAGAAATTTATGAATGTTTGAGAAACAGGGTCACATTTAAAACAAAAAAAAGGAAGAAAAAAATCAGATGCTTCATAAAAAAAAAGAACAACTTTTCACGTACTTTTGTATATGTATGTCTGCCCGTTGAGCTATATATCTGGCTGTGTGTGTTTGGTTGCGTTTGCTTTAAAGAACTCATTTGTTTTAAACAAATGATTTCAACTACTTTCTAATACCTTTGATGTGTGTAGATATGAACGTATGTATGATTTCTTGTTGTTGTTGTTGTAGCTATTTTTGTTATATTTAGCTTTGTAAAGGACATCACATCATTACTATCATCAGCAACGTCGCAATCGTCATCATTATCATCATCATCATCATCATCATCATCATCATCANATCATCATCATCATCATCATCATCATCATCATCATCATCATCATCATCATCATCATCATCATCATCATCATCATCATCATCATCATCATCATCATCACCACCTTGTTGCTAATTAGTGTGTAAAAATAATGTACAACACATCTGTATGCGTGGCTTAGTTTTTTTTTTTAACTTTTTCAAGCCTAGTCATACACAACGTATATATGACACTTGCATGGCTTTGTAAAGTAAAGACAGAATATGTTACTAATATCCTTTCTACTCAACAACTTGAAAAAATGATAACAACAACAACAACATTGAAACTTTGATAGTAATTACGAATTATTTTTTTCCTCTTATTTTCTATCGTAGCATACTTGTGTGGATCTGCATGCATGTATGGCTGCATGTATGGCTGTATACATATATGTATAGTACACAGTTATATATATGCACATGCATACATGTGCGTGCGATTTATTTATTGCGTTTCGTAACGATATGATTACGTAACATGCTGTGTGCTTTGGTATGTAGATATATATATACACACACACATACATATATGTTTGACTGAGTCGCTAAAATCTGTAGTGCTGCGTGGATACTTTTAATTATTTTTGTTCTGTTATAGATAAAGTTAATTGACAAAATTTTTTGGTGACATAAAATACTATTCGTTTGCTGTTTTCTTCTGAATGATTGATATCAATGTTGTCAAAAAAATGTTGACGAATTTCACTGAATTACTTCGTGAAATTCGATTTTGATTCGCTTCGTTTCTGATCGAGACTTTTACGCGACCTATTTTTTAATGGTTTCGCAAACATTTGTCTAGCACTTTACGAAACACACATCAAGGGAATGAGAATAGTCGATATATCCCTTCTGTAGCATTACCCCATTTTCTTGCTTAGCGAGTTCCAATCGTGTCCGAAGTGAGTTAACAACAATGCCACAACAATTCTTTTATAATTTAAGTTACAATTGCTTAGCCCTAATCCTCGTTTTACTGCAAAATTTATGTCATTTATGTTTTTTTTTTTAATTGGAATAAACTCGGAATAACATTCTTAGACAATCGGTCGATCCATTTTGTGAAATTTTCTGTTGTGATGTTACATCTAATTAAACGTAATATATCTTAGTTTTCATTCTTTTTTGTGTCTTTTAATATTTCTAACAGAGATTAAATACGCTCATTCGCATATGTTCTGCCAGCATTCGTAGGCAACAAAATCGTCCAGGCTTTCGTTTCTTCTGACTTGCTTCTTGGTAAAATCTGTTTAGCAATCGTAAGAATCTCTTCTATCTAATCGGACTCGGTCGTGTGATTATTCATATGTTTAGTACAATCGCTGTTGATAAAGTTTTTATGTTAAGTGGAACATGCCATGAAAAAAGTTGCAACAGTTATTCATTCATATATTCATTTACTTAAAATTTTGATGCGAAAATTCTTAAACTCTTATGTATAGATTATATTAAAATTTGCATTTAGAGGGTTTCCCTAACTCTCTACAGACTTGTCTAATAAAAATTTTTTTATTTCTAAAAAATTGCAAAAATTTTTTTTATATATATGACTTATTTACGTTACAACAGGTAGCTTCAAATTAAAATTATTTTACCTGATTTAGTACACTACTGATAACGAATAGTTACGTACTAAAATAAATGTAGAGAGCTTCATGTTGCAGTGTTTATAAATAATTACGTATTGAATTTATTTTAAAGAATTAAATATTGAAATTGCAAAAGATGTTGCTGATCGTCAAATATTATGATGACATTACTTTCTTTGAAGCTTTTAAATAGCGAATAGATTCTTAGCAGAATTTTTAACTTTGGTTATATTACGTAATCACCGTTCTTGCTATTGGAATTATTGTGACTGGATATGTATTGACCGTATTAATGTTACTTCGTATAATTTTATATGGAAATCATTACAGGTAATTTTATAAACAGTTGCTATAGATATTCCCGAGCAGATCACTTTGCATTAAAAAGTTGGGTGTAAATAATTTCTTAGCGAACTTACTAACTATACAATTATCTACAGTTCATTTCGTACTACAATTATTACAAACAGATTTCTGCGCCTAGATATGTATATAAAATTTACCGCACTTTCTGAAGTGATAACTTATGTCTTTGTTCTCAAGTTACTATAAGTACCTTTATATTGAATTGGTTCAGTCAGCTTCAAAGTAAAATTACAATTTTTCCTAACTTTATTGCGCATCAATTCGCATTAAACCTATTTTAAATAGCATCATGTGAATGTTATTCCGGCTTAGGTACATATAATGCATATAATGGGTAATTATTTATTGAAATCAGCTCAAAGAAAAGCGTGTTAACCTGCTCATTCCCATACTAACGCGACTCCCTTAAGTTATTAGAAAGTGTTCCGTACAAAGTTATTATTTGCTATAGGCGACATTATTCGAAAATTTTGAATCCATTGGACGTTTTAGTAAAAAAAAAACATTATTGAAAATTAACAAATTAAAGCCTAAAGCTCTTGATATAATACGTATATGTGAACCAAGAAATTTCTTCTCGATTCATATAGCACTGCTGTATACAAGACTTTACTCTTATTCTTTATTGAAAAATTGTGCAATAAATTCAATTTGTTTTCCTTCTTGTTTGATTGATAGATAAGGCATCAAAATTTCCTAGCAAGAAGTGTATCGCGTTTATTTGTTTATTTAATAAATATTTATTAGAAATTAATTCCATTTTTTTTTTATCATAGCGTATGAACGATCGTTTAATATGCTTCTTTAATAAATTCCTTCAAAAAAATTGGAAATTACTTTTCGTTATCTTGCGTTCAAAGAAATGAACAAGTATGTAGAATAAAAATCCTTTAAAAAATGGAAAAAAAGGAAAAGACGGAAACGAAGAATGGGAAAAATAATAAAAATAATAAAAAGAAAATGAATACGAAAACTTTTCCTTTATGAATATTGAAAGCGAAGTTCAGATCGTGTACAAATACACAGGCAGACGCACACACATACACACACACACATATATATATATATATATATATATATATATATCTATATATACGCGCATATCAGCACATAAAATATTTTAATAAAAATTCTATGAATATTGACCTTATAAAAAAAAATATGTACGTAAAAAAAAAAATAGACAAGTGCGTCCACTTGTCTGTCTACATGCGGATAAAGTTTCGATTAAATTTAGCAATAATAATGATAACAATAAGGGAGAATATGATCTCAATAATGGTTTACTGCTGATAGATAGGAAAAGTTTAGAAAAAAGAAAGAAAACAAAAAAAAAACCGAAAGATAAAAAATAAAGGAAAAAAAATATATGAATATGGAAAACATGAAAATTGTATTAGGATAAATGTGCTGGAAACGAGTAGCAGCCAAACAATAACAACAACGACAATAGCCAGCTCAACACAATTGAACAATGCTAGTAGTTATGGTGCATTATTTTAAAATGAAATGTAAATAAATCTTACATGTCGCCAATGGCGTAGATTTAAAGAAGAACGAGACTCAGAGGCAGGCAGACAATAGAGAACGCAGTGGTGACCAATGTGAGGAGTGAAAAGCAAGCATTTTCCATAAAATACAATTGAAAATATTCTATAAACGAAAGGAAATCATATTGAAATTGAATTCTCGAAGAACGAAGAACGAAGAACGAAATCGTAACGTATATCTCCACAAATAGCAGTAGAAAACAAACTCTCTCTTAATACCAAGAACAACGACAACAATTTATTTCTTATATCATTGTTTTCTGAATATGTCGGTGTGTGTATTGAAAATAATGTCGGTTGAAATGCATGTGCGACACATTTGTGATTTGTTTTCCTTTTACTCAGTTACAAACACATTGAGACATATGTACACATGGATACACAAATAATATCAAACTCTGTGCAAAATAAACTTTGTTTTAAAAAACGATGCTTATGCATTTCAGAGATTTTGTTTCTTTTTTCATTTTTTTATTTTTATTTTTTGTTTTTTTATTCTTCTAAAGCTTTTCTATATCTTGCGGAGTCACAGCCAGCCTGCCGTCTTTTTCACGAAAAACACACATGAATGCCTATACATTCACTAATACATACTTAGGTACGTATTCGTGTAGTTCGGCTGAGTAAATGACACATGCATACCTACTTCGATGCATACACATGCATACATGATAGTGTGTACGTACTTACATATATAAACATGTCATGTATGTCGCACTATGTTTTATTGCCAACTTTTATAATACACCACTGATGCTAGCTGCTAGCTGCTACCAGCAGCAGCAGCAGCAATAGAAAGAAGAGAGAAAAAAAAAAAACTTTTCTGTCTTTCGTTCTCATTTTGAAAATGTTTGAATACGGTTTTTCCGTTCTGTGTTTTTTTTAAAATTTTTTTCCTTTTGCTTTGTTACGACTAAGAAAATCACTTTTCTTTGTTATCTTCACAAAAAAAAAAAAACGAAGAAAAAAAGTAAAAAATTGGAGAAGTGGAAATAGAAATTCTCTATAGTTTATGGTGCGTTTTATTTTACCATTTCAAAATGCATTTTCTTTGCCCTGATTTACTACTAAGAAACAGCCATAAATTGTTCACATACACAAAAGTAAAGACATTGAACTTTTACGTTACCCTTCTATTGGTTTTTTGTGTGAAATTTCTATTTGAATGATTTAAAAAGGCAGAAAAAAAAGAAGGAAAAATATTTGTCTATTTTTTTATGTTTCCAAAATTTCAAAAAGAGCACGAACACTATATAAACACAAAATAATTTCAATGACATTTTCCCATGTGCACCGCTAACAGATAGATAAGACCGTAACACCTGTAACATCCGAGAAGTAATCCAAAGGCTTGCAACAATGGGGAGAGTCTCTACTGTTTTTTTTTTTTTTTTTTTTGAGTTCTAGATTTCCAATATCAAGAGGACAATTCGGTAACTAGGCCGCCAGATGAATGGGTAGACAAATGGACAGATCGCAAGAACAAAGTGTGGATAGATAGAAAAAAAGTAAACGACGGATAGACTGACAAGAAGATGGCTTAATAAATGCACGAATTGGCAAACGAAAAGACAAATAGAGAAATGGGCATAAGGAGGAATAGACTATCAAGAAGTGGGATGTATAACCGAACATAAGAAAAACATACTCATGGATGAATAAACGTACAGACAGAATAGATTGATAGTCAGAAAGACGAATGGATAGGATAGATAGTAATCCAAAAGATAAACAGCTGGAATGACAGTTTGAAAGGCGATAGTTTTATAAACAAATGGTCAAACTGATGTAAAAACAGAAGCTTAAACTCGGAGTTAAACGGACTAATAAATAAAATAATAATAAATAAATAAATAAATAAGAGCACTAAATAAATATACGAATTGGTAGATAGACTTATAGATTAATATATGGAGAAATAGAAGCAAACACGAACCACAGGTTTGTTAACAAACACACAAACTAACCCAGACAAATCTATATAAATTGTATTGAAGTTTTGCGCTTACTGAGAGCAAGAGATTCTTAAAAAATTTCATAAGGCTGGATCTGATAAATATTGTAAATCTCCGTACCCCTTGCAGACACACTTTACTTAGACGTAGACTTTTAAGTAGAGTTTGCATGACGTAAAATGTTGAACATTAGCTGCGGTTTAGGAATAAATGAATCTATAAAAAATCGCTGCTTTTCTCCGTTTATTGCGAATGGTATATTTTCAAAACTCTTTTTTTAGAAACCAACTAAAATTAAAAATAGATAGAGAGATAGATCCGTTTTCATACTAATTTCCAATATCAGGTGCACAGAAAAATGAACAAATTGAGCTACATTTCCAACTGCGAAGAATAAAAAAAAAAAAGAAAAAAAAAAAAAACGAAAAAATGTCCTGCCAATAAAATGTACGAGGTTTACACAATTTGTAGACATCTTAGATTCAATCAAAATCGCTTTCTTTTTTTTTTTCTTTGAACACTTTATATATGCAGAGGCCAATAGTTATGTGTTTATTCGCATATTCAAATATATCTCTTTTTGTTTTGTTTTTCAATAATTTTATTTTCATTTTATATTTTTATTTATACCGATTTTATATGCACTTTGCGAACAATTTATGAGAAAAGTTTTTAAATTACAGACATAAAGTTTTCGGAGAAAATGAAAATGTTTGCCAGCATTAAGGCCAAAGAAGTATCAGGGTAAGTTTGATAGGATATATAGACAGTAAAGCCAGTAAACTATAAAAGTTAAGGTAAACTTTTGTTTGTGTTATAAGAAATAATTTTGACAGAGTTAACTTTATTCCACTTAAACTTAGAACAGAGAGTTACGGTACCTCTTAATAATAGTTAATATCAAAATCGACTGTAGCCTCACGATCCATACATTTGTTAATAATAAAAATATTAAATTCTATATAACACAACGCTATACGCATAATTTGAACGGTTAGTAATGTAAATTAGTAAAGAACCGTTTCAGAATTCTAATGTTAGTGTTTATGGTAAAAGAGAGAAGAAGTTTACATTTTCTCTTTAAATTAGTATACTTAGATCGTAGTATCGTAGCTCTTTTCATTTATTCACACTACTTATGTTTGCATAAATTAAGTGTAGGTCTCATTCTGAGGATAGTGCTCGTTTCACGGCGAAGTATTCACTTAGCGTACCGTATGAAGCAAATTCTATGATTCTTGCTGTGGTTCCTGTCTTTGCTAAGATATATTTGACGATTTAGTATCATTGAAAAATGAGAAAAATAGTATAAAATTTAAAATTTGTTTGAAATTAACCAATAAATAAAATCGAAATTAATAAAAATAAAAAATTACCAAACAAAATTGTTGTTACTGTTCATCATGAAGTATAAATATGTCCAGATAGTTGTAGGAAGACCACTACATGCAAAGTATGTTATATAAAATTTCCAAAAAAATAGCCTCAGTCTTGCTTCTGGATATGCCTTAAAGGATTTTAAAAGTTAACAAGCACTCCTACATTCATTACGATGCCAACGATTTTTAATCATGAGTCGAAAAACGAATAAGAAAAAGATTATAAACTTGAACGGAAAATTATACGAAGATTTGATAATGCAGAAAACATCGTAAATATAGCGAAAGCTCTTAATCTCCTACCAACAACTGTAAGGCCTATTACAACACGAAGCAAAAATAAAATGAAAGAGTAGGCTAAATGTCTAACACCTTTAAAACCTATAGTTGATATTGATATGATTTCGTATAGAAATGTAGTAAAAAAACGACTCTTTAATAATAACTTATCAAATTCAATCAAAGGCAAAATGCTTGCTATTGAAACTCAGTTTATTAATTAATAATTTTTGACTGATTGTGGTCAGTTACTTATATAATATAATATTGTTTAATTAGCTTATGCTATAGCGTTAGCGTAAACAAAATTGTAAATTTAAATTATCATAACTAGGGTACTAAACTAGGTTATAGCTGGAATTACATTAAATAGAAATATAATGAAATGCAAGCTTAGCATAAGCGAGTAATAGTAGAGTATGATATTAAGTATGTAAAACGACGATATCTGGATCAAATTCGTCAAAAACATTGAAAGTACTTGCGCGTACATAATTGTATTTAAAGTGGGCCAAATCGGTCAAAGTACAACAGCCTATAGATTAAAAACATCCCCTCCTTCTGAGTGTTTTGCTTACTATTCGTAAATTACATCAGCTATATAGCAAACCTTTTCACGGTATTTCATAACAATGAGAAAAATCTGCTACACCCACCCAATGTCAAAATTTAGTTATTTTAGATATTTTTTCTAAGATACAGGTGATGGTTGCAAAAGTTTTTTTTTAAATTTTTTATTTATTTATATATATTAATATATATTAATATTGTTACGAAAACTACCTTTCGTGTTTTTACCTTTAAGGCACAGTTCGTATCTCTAGATCGCGAAAAGCTTAGATTTTGGTTATTTACAATTTCTTTATTTATGAAATATTATTTATAATCTCAATTATTTTACAGTCTATTACAAAGGAATTGTTTCTTCTAACTCTTGGTTACTTCTAGTCGACTGTCCTTGGCTAAGCAAAATTCTCTGCTTATAAACCCTACGAATATCACAAACTCTGTATATCCTTCTACTATACCTGCGAATACGTAGTCTCATTAATTCCATTCCAGACAGATTTCGCGCGAATTCTTCATCAATTGTTGCTTTTATTGACAGTTGCAAATATGTCTTTTTATGACCGCATTCAAAGGAATTTCCTCTCCATAGATTTATCAAATTTATTGTAGTTGCCTTTTATTAGTTTCTGATTTTCGTAACAATATATTAATTTGGCAAAACGCAAAGATGTGATTTTTAACGTCAAACGTCAAATATATAGATATGTAGACTAGTCTAGTAGGATCTCTTCATTTCGATGAAACTCGAAATAGGTCTACATTCCACTTTCTGTCTTCAATGAGTACGGCTAGCAAAGATCAATTGCAATGTATGTAAAATATTTAACTGAATATTTGCCATCAGATGGTATTCTAAGTCGTATAAATGATTGGTGAAGACAATGCGATTGGCACCTTCGAGAATGGCCTGGCTTCCAAAGTGCAGTATCGAAGGGTTCTATTAAATTGTACTCTAGTGTGATAAGATAATATGTTATTATATTTTTGTAAAACCCAACTAAATGTGGAAGGTATGTCATGTTAGCTCTGCGTTATTATTCGTTTTTAAACAAGAAAATACTGTCGCAGCTTAGAAAGAGCATATGTTTGGCAATTATTTTTTGTTATTAGATGGAAGAAAAAGTGATGAAATAATAAGATGCCATGAAGTTAATAAGTAATAACAAATAATTGCTTTTGATGTATATTAAGAAATGGTAACACCAGACCCATTTCTAGCAAAGCGGTAAGCAGTGTAGCTGGCTTGTAAATTTGCATAAAAAAAAAAAAAATCTATAACTAGAGTAATACGTGGGGATTTTGAAAATGTTGTTTTTTTATGATTGGGGAGTATAGGATTAAAAATTCTCAATTTTTAACCAAAGAAAACAAAAAAGACAATCTTCCGTTTGTAAACAATGTTTGAATTAATTTATTGAAACGCCTCTACTTAACTCTTTTTGAAATGTTATTTTAAGTATATTGTGAAAAATTCGAATGAAAATTTTAGGGCTAACGTATCCTATGTCATTTGTTTCAAAAATGATTATTTTAACGAATTATTTTTTTTGCGAATAATAGCAACTCTTTTGCTGGCTACAGATTAGTCGCGAGAGATTGGGTGCGCAAATATTGTTTTATTTCCTATACCATGGAAGTTTAACTTATTTATTACAGCTTTAAGTTGAATATTAAAGCTATGCTTAACGAAACTAAGAATTACCTGAAAGATTCCATATTACATAACAACACAAACATAGATGCTAATTTTGTTTTCTTCATGTATGTTACATTAATGTTAATATATTATTTCTCAAAAAGGTTATATCGTCATCTTCACATCTTTATATAAATAAAAACAGACGGCGACAGTACAATGTATTAATTTTTGATATTAAATTGAATTTATTGGAATTGGCTTACGGTTGTGTATCGTATTAGGCCTAAGGTTTTTTGTTTTGGAAACGTGTTTTCTTCGATTTGAAGATATGCTTTTTAAAAAAAGATAAAAATAAATCAAGTAATAGAAAATATCAAAAGTATTTTAATCTACTGCTCTTGTGTTGAATCATATCAGCCATTTACCCAAAATTAGGGTACTAAAAATCGAACTATATATGTATTTAAGTCTATTTGAAGTCTATTCAAATTGCATCGAAACTGAGATAAAGTGAATTAAATCTGAATTGAAGAGTTCCAGTAGGAGCTTAGGAGTTCATTTAATTTCATTCTGTTTAAGATTTATAGATTTTTTTTTTAAATTCTAGAGAATCCCGTGAATTGAATCGTTCAGGATATTGCAAATGGATTGTCATTTGGAGATTTTTTTTTTTTTTTTTAAAAAAAAAAAAAAAAA